>JAYMTH010000577.1:0-19759 GCA_036897465.1 Pelargonium australe
CTTTTGGTGGTGCGGCCGGAGAATGGTAGCGTATGGGACTTGTTCAAGTTCTTGGTTTTCGCAGATTATTTGAGCGGCGGGAAGTTTCTGGAAGGTTCTGACGTGGAAGCTATAGAAGATGAGCTGAGAGGCGGCGGAGACAAGAGATGGGTCATTGCGGTGTCCATTGCGTTTCGAAAACTGTTGGGTCTTTTGCGGACTCCGATGAGGTTGACTGGTCTTGCGGTCGAGTTCCTCCTTAATTTCCTCTACCTCAATGGCTATCTTTCTGGTTTAATCTGGAAAATCATAACCGGTATATATATATGTTTCTCTGAACATTATATTATTATCTGTGCGTAACAAAATTCTTATGAAAACGAAGAGTATGCTATGGCATGTGCACTTGTTTAACTCCTACTTGAATTTTATTTACATGTGTTGTCGAATTCAACTATTTAGTATTTACCTTCTTTCATGTGTGTATACATTTTCACTTAAAAAATTTGAAGGCAATTTTGGCAAGGTGAAGATTCCGACAGATAGAGATGCGGAGGATTTCTTGACCATTGTGGGACTTTTAGATCCCCGGATAAACTTATACTCCGGAAAACCCCTTCATGATTCGGTTTCCGGAGACATCGGTATGCACATAAAGTTGGGGGATAAAGTTCTTATCGATCTTTGCATGATGTCTGCCAAGTTAGCATACGAGAACCCCAATGTTATCAAAAATGTTGTCAACAACAATTGGAAGGTTTGGCTCTTTATGTTTCGCTTTTACTTTCGTTAAATTGTATCGAAGAGTATGTAACGTTGGTAATTTGAATTGCAGATGCACTTTGTGGAATATCTCGACTGTTGGAATGGTATGAATTTCCTTTTTCGAATGTATAGTAGTTTGTTTGATGTGAGTTTTTTGTTTTGTGAATTGATTATTTATTTCTTCTAACATTTCGATCATTGATTATTGATCTATAGTTTATCAGAATCGAAAGAATACTCAAGTGTTTGTATTATGTGACAAGCCTAAAGACGCAAATTTGATACTTATTAGCTTCAGGGGTACGAAATGTTTTGATGCGGATGGTTGGATAACAGATTTTGATTATACGTCATACAAAATCCCTGAAGTGGGAAAAATCCACGTTGGATTCCTAGAAGCGTTAGGTTTGGGACATAGAGCGAGTATAGTCACACTATATAATAACCTTACTCTAAAGGCGAAGAAGAAGACAATTAAGCCAGCATCTTTTCAAATAGTTCCACCACACATGGCCGATGAGACAGCGTACAATTTGTTAAATAAAGCCCTAAAAAGGTTATTGAGCGAGCACAAAAATGCGAAATTTGTAGTTACGGGGCACAGCTTAGGCGGTGCCCTTGCTATGTTGTTCCCGACGGTGCTGGTGCTACAGGAAGAAAATGAGCTATTAGAAAGGTTTTTGGGTGTGTACACTTTCGGACAACCTAGGATTGGAAACGAGGCGTTAGGGAAGTATATGGATGCTCATGTTCAAAATCTAGAGAAAAAGTACTTCAGGGTCGTGTATTGCAATGACATTGTGCCGAGGTTACCCTATGACGACAAATTTTTCTCGTACAAGCATTTCGGGACGTGTTTGTACTACGACGGCCTTTATATGGAACAAGTAGGTTACTTCTCTCACTATAACATATTTAACCTTTAACCGTAGTGTCACGACACGAATAGCTAGATATGCTAAATTGTAGTCCATTCACACTGAAGTGCTGCCATTCAATGTGAATGGACTACGTTAACTAATTCTTAATATTTTGTTTTCATCGACTAATTAAATATTTTGAATCTGTCCCTGTTGAAGGAACTGAAGGAGGAGCCAAACCCTAATTTCTTCGACCCGAGTTTTCTGATAGGAAAGTACATAAATGCTGTATGGGAGCTGATCAGGAGTATCTTCATGGGGTACTTGTACGGATCAGAGTACAAGGAGGGATGGTTTTGCTTGGCACAAAGAGTAATTGGACTTGCACTTCCTGGCACTTCAGATCATTGTACCACAAACTATGTCAACTCTGTGAGGTTGGGGAGGTTAAGGAGGGGATGAACCTTTTTTGTTATTTATTTTTCATGCAAATAATGTCACTGATATGTATATATCAGTGGTTTTGTTTTCTCCTAGGTCTGTTGTTGTTTTTGTTTTGGCAAGTTCAAATAATGTTCACTGATATATATCAGTGGTTTTGTTTTCTCTTAGGTTTTTTTTTTTTTTTGTTTTGGCACTTCCAAGTGCAAATAATGTAGCTGATCATATCAGTGGATTTAGTTTCCTTTAGTTCTGTTGTTTTTGGTACTTTATATGGAAATAATATGTCTTTGATCATATCAGTGACTCTCTGATCCTTATGGTAGGTTGTTTTTGTTTCAAACGATGTTTTTGGATCGGGATTTAAAGATATATTTTGTTTCATGATTTGTTTGACGTACCAATATAGCTGGTAATTTGGTTCCGAACCAACTGGAATATGAAATTTAATTTGACTTAATATCGATATGTTTTGATCAGAATGTCGGATTTTTGTATTCGGATGAAATTTGACACATAAAAATATGAATCAAATAATAAATGTGTTACATAATGTTAATTGACATGACTGGTATTGAATTATTGATAAAAAAATAATCACATTGTGACATTAATAAATAATAAATAAATATAAACTACGTACATTATTGAATTATATTATTAGGCGTAGACCAAAACTATGCGGCTGCCTCTTTTTGGAGTTCCCCTCTTGTAGGACTAAGGTTTTTTGTTCTTTTGAGTCTACGGCGGCTTTTACTGTTTCTTGGTGGTTTCCGGTAGGGTGGAAGGAAGATTTGGCGGCGGAGGAGATGTTGATGTGGAGGTTGTCGTGCTCGCATCCGAGCGCCGAGGAGAGACCGAAGACGCAGGCAATGGTGCAGGCGGTGGACTCGGTTGTTGGATGGATTGAGGATTCGGCTTCGGCAAATATGTCGGGTCCGAGGGCGTAGTTGCGGCTAGAGGGTGGGCGTCGTGGGGTCCGGATCATTGTACAACGTCGACGAATGCTGAATGGTCCGATTTTTTGCTGCTCAAAGGTCCGGTTAGGGCTAGATTTCAAGGGAACTAACAATTAACAGGGCGACGCCCCCCACGGGGGTGAGAAACACTCCCGCGCTTAAAAACAACACAACACTCTAAAAAAAAAAAAACAAAAAATCTCAACCTACGTCAGCAAGTCAGCTCCACGTGGACGCTCCGTGTTCTTCGGTTTCAGGTGTCAACACGTGGCACTCATCGTCCCTAAAACGAAGGTACCATTTTTACACACACATATATACACACACACAATCTCTCTCTGTTCCAACATAAACCTCGTAATCTATCTCCTATGGCGGCTGTTGGGTCAAATGATGTTTCTGATTTCAGTGGCAATTTCTTGATCGTCCGGCCGGAGAGTGGCGGCGCGTGGGACCTGTTGAAGTACATGGTTTTTGCTGACATTGGTTGTGGCCTGAAGATTCTGGAAGGTTCTGATGAGGTTCTGGAAGGTGGGTTCGGCGGCGGCGGCGGGAGAGACCAGAGATGGGTCATTTTGGTGTCCATTGTTGTTCGGAAGATCATTGCTTTGTTTCGAAAACCTATGGAGTGGACTGGTTTTTTGGTTGATTTTGTTCTCAATCTTCTATTTCTCAATGGCAATCTCATTGGTTTGATCTTCAATATCCTCCATGGTATATTCTTCAGCTTCTTATCTTTTTAGAATAATTATTATTTCTATATGGAATTGGCATTGAATTTGTCGATTTGCGCAACAGAAGTAGCTCTATGAAACTATGTTACTTTCTCGTAACCATTCAAATTGATCGTTATAATATTCATTTTGTGTCAAATCTGTCTTTTCAGTGTCACCTAAATTGGTCAACCTGCCCAATTTTAGAGAAATTGAAGTACAAAAATGTTTCGATTTTCATAGTATTCAATTTTATTCCGAAATGGTTCTTTAATAAATGTTTTGTTATAAAGTTGGTCACCAATTTACAACCATTTCGTGAGTGTTTTGTTATGCAATTTGGTGACCGATTTAGACGGCATTGTGACAGAAGGGACTAATTTGGAATGAAAGTTAACAATTGTTGGTACATGTGTTCTAACAACAATTAAGGTACAAAATTGAAGAGAGAAAATCAAATTAGGCAAATTTTGATGCTATGCAAAATGTATACATTTTAGTATTTCTCGAACTTTCTACTTATTTCTTTCATGAATAAAAGTTGCATATATATTTTTTTTTTTCACATTTTGGGGGATGTGATTTGTTTCTGAAATGCCATTGGCAAAGCAGGGAGGGTGGTGATTCCGCAGAGAGGTTCGGAGACTTTCTTGAGTACTATCGGGCATTTAGATGGCCGGATAGACTTATACCATAGTAAGTACATTGATGACTCTGTTTTCGGGGATAGCGGTTTGCGAGTAGAGTTGGGTGATAGAGCTCTGATAGACCTTTGCATGATGTCGTCCAAGTTAGCGTATGAGAACGATAAAGTTGTTAGAAATGTTGTGATTCAGCATTGGAAGGTTCGGTTCTTTCATCTCTAGTCCTTTGCTTCGTGTGCTTTCATTTGTAGCATTACTAATGTTGGTAATTTGAATTGCAGATGCATTTCGTGGACTTCCTCAACTGTTGGAACGGTATGAGCTTTCTTCTTTGTGGATGTAATTCGTGCTTGTTTAGTTGTATGCTTAGATGCAAGTTCCCGGTTAATTTGGTCGCTAGTGAACCTTTCATATTTTCATTTACAAGTCACATATGAGACGCTAAGATGGTCTACAATTTTGTTGTTTCTCCTGTTTTCGTTTGTTTTTCTGTTTCTGCTAGTTTTGAGCTTTGTTTATTAGTGAACATTTCATATTTGCATATACGAGTCCTAGTTGAGACACTAAGGTAGCGTTTGGATTAAAAGTTCGTTCAGAATGGGAATTATATTCTCATTGTTCGTGTGTAGATTATGATTATTCCTGTCACTAGGATGGTTTTGAAATGAGCATCTTATCCTCATTCTTGATTCTCATTCTCATTCCAAGATTTTGTATCGAAGCGCTGCCTAAGATGGTTTACAATTTTGTTGTTTCTTCTGTTTTCGCTCGCCTTTTTTTTACCGCTTTTGATTGGGTACATGTGTATCTATAGATTACCAGAAGGAGATGGCTACCCAGGTGTTCATATTCTGTGACAAGCCTCAAGATGCAAGTTTCATAATTGTCAGCTTTAGAGGCACAGAACTTTTTGACGCCGATGATTGGATAACAGATTTTGATTACTCGTGGTACGAGATCCCGAACGTTGGAAAAATCCACCTGGGATTCTTAGAAGCATTAGGTTTGGGAAATAGAGCTGATATTGCCACCTTTGAGAATCACCTCGATGCAAAGAAGAACGTAATGTTCACCTCTACAGAATCTGGCCGGATAATCCCACCCGACATGGTGGAGAGGACAGCATATTATGCTGTGAGGCGTAAGCTGAAGAACTTACTGAACGAGAACAGAAATGCACGGTTTGTAGTCACGGGGCACAGCTTAGGCGGTGCCCTTGCCATATTGTTCCCGACAGTGTTAGTACTACACGAAGAAACCGAGCTAATGCAGAGGTTTTTGGGTGTGTACACTTTTGGACAGCCTAGGATTGGGAATGAGGAGTTGGGGAAGTTCGTGGAAGCCCGTATGCAGCATCCGGTGCAAAAGTACTTCAGGGTCGTGTATTGCAACGACCTTGTGCCGAGGTTGCCTTATGATGACAAAAATTTCTTGTACAAGCATTTCGGGACGTGTTTTTACTATGACAGTTTTTATATGGAACGAGTATGTTCTCCTTCCTTCACTAAAATGTGTTAGGTTGCGTTGTGCTAATTGTTTCATTGTCGTTTCATTCCGACCTATTTAGTTACAAGTGTTGCGTTTGTGTTACATGTTCATAAACATACCATGCTCATGCTCGAGGTGATTATCAGATATGTCGGGTTCACGTTGACCCTTATAGCACACCTGCAATCTTCAACACGACACGAACACAACACGCACACGCTAATTGTTAGCTCTAGCTTCCTGGTACCAGAATTTTTTACTGCATATACGACTGACTCGTTTAATTCTCACCGGTTTCATGTTTGTAGGTAGTGGATGAGGAGCCAAACCCGAATTACTTCGGGGCAAGGTATTTCATCGGACAGTACATGACCGCTGTTTGGGAGTTGATCAGAAGCTTTGCAATGAGCTACATTTACGGTCCAGAGTACAGGGAGGGATGGTTCTCGTTGCTGCGAAGACTTCTTGGGCTCGCACTTCCCGGCATTTCGGATCATTGTCCGACAGATTATATCAACTCCGTGAGGCTAGGGAAGACGCGAAAACTTCGTATGTCCTCTATCTGATAAGCTTTTTTCCGTGCAAATAACGTACCTGATATCATAGTTTAGAGAAAATTTTACTCTCTTACAGCTTTATTACTATGGAAGTTCTCTGAACAAAAAAATACATCATGTTCTCTGCTGACAGAAACAAGAATTTCGAAAGCTGACTTATCATCCTCTTCTCTACTGAAAATTGAAATACAATGTAGCAAAATGGCCTGAAAATTTTCTGATATACATCAATGAACATAGCATCGATGTTGGAACCAATGAGCTATGCATAGCAAATGACAGTACCTTTTGTGGGACATCGATCATGCAAGCAATGAAATTTGAATGATACGATATGATACACTTAGAGTAGAGCTTTAGACTGTGTGAGCTGATTGGATCATAGCCAAATCCAAGTTTTTGAGCCTTACTACTGATTCTACATGTCCTCTCAAAGTGTGCATCTCTCCTAACCTGAAAAGTTCCAAGTATCATATAAAGCAAGATCAATCACATAGCTTTTACGAGGGAAAAGAAACTCAAAAGAAAGATTTTGCATCGGGTTTTTTTGTTCATAGGTTTTGAATCGGGTTTTTGAGTTCATGTTATGGACCCAACCCTAACCCACAAGAGGTACGGGTTTGTGTGAGTTTCGTGCTAGGTTTTGTCGTGGAAATGCATAGAGCTGGCAAATGGGTCAATAGACCGGCTGAAAGATATGCAAGTATGCGTATTGGATAACTTTCTGTTGGCCCGATGTTAGATTAGTGATGGCTTGCAGAATAAGCTGCAGGTCGAAGTAGAGCTGATCCCTGCTCAGGCTTAGACCTAAACGTCGGGACACCTTCTCTGGCTCGGGGTCAGTATTATCAGGCCTAAAAGTTGATAGAGTCTATGTTGTATGTCCCCAAACTCGTTTTCTGTTTTACTAGTTTGGCCTGGTTAAGATTGGGTTTGATCGGTTTTCATATGTTGGATCACCCGCGTTGTTTAAGGTTAGTGTCAAACAATCGGTCCAGTTTCTAATATATTTTTAAGGACGGTTCAGTGCATGAGACTTAAAACATACCTGGCGATTTCAGCACGCCGAATTGCCTGTTCAGCAATCAAAGTCGATGTCCTTCCCGGGTGCCCCAAGTTTGCAGACATCAAACCTTGCAAACTTCTCTGAGAAAGCACCCATTTAGCTGCTCTGTCTTCCTTCCCATAATCTTTCTTTGCAGTAAAGAATGTCTGTTGAATCCCAAATTCAAAAATGTCAGTTTCAATCCAAAAATGAAGCCCATTTCACACACAACACAACATTTATTTTTATAAAAGAATGGCAGACCTTTCGATCAAATACGAGGTTCCAGGCTTCTCCGCTCAAAGCATAGCGAACGATGAATTTGATAACGTCCAAAGGTACATAAAAGATCACACTATATAACCAAATAACACCAGCCCATCCCCATCCAATGCCACTGATATATGCAAAGCTGATATGTGCATAAACTGCAATCACAGTTGCTACCTGCAAAACATTACAAGGAAAAGAAAACATGAATCTCCTTGTACGATCTCTCTTAATTAAAAAACCTATCAATGTGGTTCGTGAATGATAAAGACCCGCGTAAATTTGGTTCCCGAACTAATATTTGTGCCAGAATGGTCCCTCGACTGCTGAAAATCAAGTTAAATAGTCTATGCAGTCAGGGATCATTTTGATCATTTTCTAATATTTAGGGGAGCATTTTGGCATAAAACTAGTTCAAGTGTCCTGATACTTTGGGTACCAGTTAGTAGCAAAAATTTTACCAGCTGAGCCACAACAAATGCAATCATCAAGAGAGTGCCGGGTCTCTCCACGTATGACCAGCTCTGGCTACGGGTAACGAATATGAGAGCCTGGCTGATGATACTGACTTGTAAATACACAGCAGATGAGATTTCCTCGCTGGTCGTTAACGATGTTACCCCGAAATGTGTCTGCAGGCAAATATTTGTTCAGTTATGCACAAGATAATTACATAAAACGATTTTGTTCTTCGAGCAACTGTTACCTCGAAGAAAGTGGTGTCTACTACAATATAGTAGAACAAGACGGTAACGAGTGCAAGGTAAGTGCCAATGACTACACCAGTTGCGAATATCTCGTTAAGCTTCCAACTGTCGGGCATCGGGGATGGCTTTACACGATCCTTTGAAATAGTCATTATGGTACCTAATTTGTGGAAAACAATGTTCGGTGCGTGTTAAGTTAATTCAAGACAGGAAAAAATGTTATGTCGGGATCAAAAGCTTACCGTCATTTAAGATTGCTATGATCAAAACCATGAAAGGCGGGAAGTCGTATTCCCATATAAGCGCTAAGAGCACGAAACCAAGCTGCAAAATGCAATGAATCCCGAAAAATTACTTGAAAGTTGAAAGACAAGTGCACAAAATTACAAATACACGCAAACAAAAATGATAAGATGGAAAGTGAATAAAACGTACCACAATCCTAATGGTGATTGAGACGGCGTATATCTGCACATTCACACGGGCTAATTAGCGTTATCTTAAAAACAAGAATAAATTTACCAAAATGATCTATGAACATACTTAGCTTGACCACTTTAGTTCTTGAACTAATTGTACGCTGTAATGGTCCCTCAACTATTGAAAATCGACCAAAATAGTTCCCGACATCAGCAAAATTCACAGAAAATCAATGAAATTATCGTCACGAACCATTTTGGTCAGTTTTCAATAGATAAGGAATCACTTGCCATAACATTAGTTCATGGACCAAATTGGTTGAGTCCTTATAGATCATGGACCAGTTTGATGGTTTTTCCTTAAACCAACTAGGTGTGTTCAGAAGAAAATGATACTCAACTGTATAATTCTTCATTCTCTGGAAAATAGCTCGGCTGGTTAACACGGCGCTGACAATCACGCTTAAGCCGGGTTCTGTCAGGACTATATCAGAAGCGCTCCTTGCAGCATCGGTAGCATCTGCCACTGCAATACCAATATCGGCTTTCTTCAGAGCAGGAGCATCGTTGACACCATCTCCAGTCATTCCTACTACGTGCTTCTTTTCTTGCAAGATCTTCACAATCTCGTACTTATGTTCTGAAAGTTTAGCGTAACAATAAGACATCTAACATTCGCATAAAAACACACATTCATTGGCAAAACAAATAGTCAAATACCACCTCCGTTTCTGAATAATTGTTTCAAAATAAGTGTCATTTTTCGGTTTCAGTGTAAAAATGAAAACCTATATTCCAATTTCCAACTATACCCCTTTTATCATTGCCAAGTTGGTAAATGAGTGCTAATGATTTATTTTTCCAACAAGTAAAAAAGATGAATAATTTGGTGTATAGGTTTAGTTGGGTCATTTCACATGATTTCATAATTCGTGTGAAAAACCTTTAAAACAATACTTATTCAGAAACGAATTACTATCATAACCGAAACTTTCAATATGATCCATGAGTCGAATAAAATACCGGGGAAAACACCAGCGAAGCCGTCGGCTTTTTCAATGAGCTCGTCCACGGGAAGAGGTTCGTTTTCATCTTTGTTGCGGCCTAACAACGAGGAAGACGGGTACATGTTTGTTCCCATACCAAGTCGCCTACCAGTCTCCTTTGCAATTGCCAACTGATCACCTACATTAGTACATAAAACAACATATTAGTCAATTTTATCAGACAAATATTAGCCATTTTATGTTACAAGGACCTCGCTTGTACCGGTAATCATCTTAACACACACTCCAAGGTTAAGCGCTCTGCGAATGGTCTCAGCGCTGTCATGTCTCGGGGGATCAAACAAGGGTAACAAACCAGCAAATGTCCAAGGACCTCCAGGACTCTCCTTGCTTTGTTCGGGAACTTCCTGAAAGGATCAGTACGTTCAATGAACATGTCAGACAACAAATATTTAACAATTTTGGATCTAATTATCTGAATCTTGGCTCGAGATTAATGTTGTACCTGATATGCAACCCCAAGAGAACGCAGACCTCTCTCAGCATACTTCTCGATGATGGCATAAACTTTATCAGCAATTTCATCTCTCTCTTTAGACATTTCCAGAATCTGATATTCACGAAAAACAGTATAAATAAATGGATACACGACAAACGTTCTTGCTCGGCTGCGAATTCTCGAAGGTAAAACTAAAATGTATATGCGCCATAATAATATTTTCCCCAAGATGACTAGCAAACCTCACTTGTTTTTGAATTTAATGAAGGAAAATCTATCAAAATGGTCCCTGAATAATCAAGCTTGACCGTTTGGCCCCTAAAACTAATTTTAAGCCAAAAGGTTCCCCAACTATTGTAAACGAACCAAAATAGTTTCCAAAATGAACTACCTTTATACGTTAATGCAACGTCAGCATATTTGACAGAAAATTTTGACGGAAGTTAACGTAAGGAGGGCCATTTCAGCAAAAAAAAAAAAAAATAGTTCATAGACTAAACTGGTTGGGTCCTGATAGTTCAAAGATCGTTTTGATGGTATTTGCTTTAATAAATCATTGTTGAGTTGAAATATACCTGTTCAGGAGCGCCCTTGCTGGCTCGATACCATTTACCGTCAGAATCAATATATGTAATTGCAGTACGTTTATCCACAGGGTTGAAGGGAAGGAAATGGACTTCTTTAATGTTTGCTCGTGCCTAAATAAAAATAAGAAGGCGATTTCATTCCTCTTTGTGCAAGAACAGAACCAAAATAATCTTTGGATATGAATGCAACATATATAATCTCATATTCCTAATCATACCTCTTTTGGATCGGCAAGCATGTTGACAATGGCTGCATCAATAGCGTCCTGATTCTCCATTCTTGCTGCTCTAGCCGCTAGCAAGACAACAGTGTCTTTGTCTATACTCGGGTCAAAAACCTGCACACGCGACATGCCCTTGTTAAGATAAATAAAGCTAGACAAAAAAGACCGAGCAGAAAGTGGATGGAATTGAAAATTTCCAGGAATCCGCGAGAGATTGAAGGAAAATCCATAAAGAAAAAGAAGCTCATTAGAGTCAGCTTTTATACCTCAACAAGGTTTTTATCAACAGTGAGCCGATTCAGGGTAAGCGTTCCCGTTTTGTCACTACATAGCACATCCATTCCCGCCATTTCTTCTATTGCAGTCATCCTTTTTGTAATAGCACCCTTAAAAGGAACCCGGAAATTCTTGAAAGTTAGGATTGAAAAAGAGAAAGAAACTTGGAGGCAAAAACAATATGAGTACACATGAATTACCGATAATAACCCTATTATGAGTAATAACTACTCCCTATGTCTGATATCAGAGTTGTCTTTCTATTTTATGAAATCAATTATACATGAATAACCATAATACCCCTACAACAAGTTAGCTAGAACCCATATAATTTGTTACAACAATTGCACAAGGGGGTATATAAGTATATTCGATAACATCCAACACTAACTCAATTCTCTTTAAAAGAAAATTTGTTACAACAATTGCACATGGGGGTATATAAGTATATTCGGTAACATCCAACACTAACTCAATTCTCTTTGAAAGAAAATTCTAAAAAAGTAATGTAAGACACTCATTTTGGGACGTAGTATTAAGCAGTGCATGTACCTGCTGGGAGAGGCGGTGAGAGCCAATTGCGAGCGTAACAGACAAAACTGTTGGCATAGCTATTGGGATTCCTCCGATCAAGAGAACAAGGAGGTTGTTGATACCATCCCTATATGAACGTTTCTGTACGGGAAACATCACGATGATTTCAAGGATCATTCCCACAGCTATGGAGCAAATGCAGAAGTTCCCGATGGACGTAAGGACCTGCAAGAGAACATTTTACTGGCATTACATCATGTTTCGAAACTGAAACTAGTATTAGGTTAAATTAGAATAATTTTCTCAGTCACCTGCTGGAAATGTCCGACAACTTCAGTGCTGTCCACTAGATGAGCTGCTTTTCCAAAGAAAGAGTGAACGCCGGTTGCAATGACTACAGCTTCGATCTCTCCATGCTTACAGGTCGAGCCAGAATAAACTTCATCCCCTGTCCTCTTTGTGACTGGAAGAGATTCTCCTGTAAGAGCGGACTGCATAGAGCAATCTTAATACTGTTAGTTCACTACATTACTTGTGAAAGATACCAATGTAACCAGGGACGGATCTTATGACCGTCTCTGCCAATATCACGAGTCCGTTGAATCAAAAATGAGTGAATGGAATGTTCTTTTGAAGGAGGACTTGCCTGGTCGATTTTGAGATTATCTCCTTCGAGAAGGCGAGCATCAGCGGGAATGATATCCCCGAGCTTTATGCTAATCACATCTCCCGGGACCAGAATAGCCGCGTCTTGCTCTTGCCATTGCCCATCTCTTAGGACCTGCACGCAGAGATTTGTACCAAATAAGTCTACCCGAAAGCCAACTCCATAAAGGGCACTCCTCAAAACACTCCTTATACATTGTTACAACTATGTACACACAAACCTTAGTTTTTGGAGCTAAACGAGCCATAAGAGCTGCAGCCGCATTCCCGGCCTTGGTGTCTTCTATGAAACTAATTGTCGAGTTGATTATCAACAGACAAATAATTCCGACAAAATCCTGCCAATCAGGACCTTCACCCTGAAACACCAGAGCATAATGATACATATCAGAAAATTTCCCATCACAAAGGCGAGCAAGAAAATCAAGTAAAAATGTGTGATGAATTGCTTAAGTACGTAGATTTCACTTACTCCACCATTAGCAAGGGCTATTGCCATCACAGCCGCAGCTTCCATAACCCACGACAAAGGATTCCACATAAAACTAAGAAACTTCAAAAATTTGTTCTCCTACGGAAGATATATATGGTTCTTGTTAGTGACAAGAAGTTGTAAAATTTACTTTGTTGCTAAAAATAGTAACTCTCTTGTTCAATGGACACGCAATAACCAATTATACGTGCCAATGACAACAAGCCAAAATATCAAAATTGTGGTGCTTACTGGCTTCTCTTCAAGCTGGTTTGGGCCGAAAATTGTCAACCGCACTTCAGCATCTTCAGATGAAAGTCCTTGTCGTGTGGTTCTGAGTTGTTCAAAAACTTCATCTAATGGCAAGTGTTCCTGATACACAAAAATGTTTCAAGCACAAATTAGAACTGCAAGGCACGAATATGATCATAGACTGGTTATTGTTACATTTGATGCACACAACTCACCAAATCAATCCCATCTCGGTTGAAATTCTCAGGATCCAGCAATGGCTTATCCAATTCCTCAGCCATGATCGGGCCTTCAAAACCTGCAGATAAGATGATACCAACGAGTGTTTCTCATGAGCAAAAAGCTATTTTACTGATATTCTAATTTGGGACATTAACCATCATACTGAGTTGAGTACTGACATCCAGACTCAACACAAGGAAACAACTCATATCAACAGTTGAATCAGCGAATTGATCCCAAATCCCGACTAAATTTTCATGTCCATGATGAGATCGATAATATCCATCCATCCATCTTAAACCACACCATCGGATCTTGGATGTTAAATAAAAAGTGTATATAACTATAATCACCATCATCCCTCAAAGTTGAAACACTAGTCTAGGAACCTGAGGTAGCGCTTGGATTCAAATTTTTGAAATGAGATTCTCGTTCCAAAGTCATTCTTGTAACCAAGATGCCATTGTTAAAACATGAAAATCTCATTCTCATTCCTAAACCAAAATTCTAATCCAAAGAGTGCCTAAATGTGATACTCACGGACACATTACTAAATCCCTGTGACTCTCATATAGCACAAGTAGTAGAGTAGTACTAGCAAGCCAAACTTAAAACTGATTTCTGAATCAAACCATTGTCATAAAATAGCTATGACAATTCCACTGATTGGGCTAAAATCACACAGCAAGAGTTCAATTATTGTTGCAGACTCAATATACCAAAGATGCAATCTCATTTAGTCTTCAAACATTGTCGTAAAAAGAACTTATATAATTCCGTTTCCCAGAACAATCAGTTGAGGAAAGATCACACAACAAAAACACAAAAAAAACAGAGCAGTAGTAGTAGTAGTAGCAGTAGTAGCAGTAGTAGCAGTAGTAGCAGTAAAGTTAAGTCATTAATGCTCAAAAACCATCAACTAGACAAAGATCACACAACAAGACCTACCTATTTCACATTTCCAACAAAAATACAAAGCACTATTATTAGTAGTAGAGTTCAGTTATTAATGCAATTTCACAGCCCAAAATCATCAATTAGACAAAGATCACACAACAAAAACACAAAACAACACCTACCCATTTCACATTTCCAACAACAACAACAACAAAAAAACCCAGAAAAAACATAGCACAAATTTCACTGCCCAAAACCATCAATCAGACAAAGACCACACAACAAAAACACAAAATAACACATACCCATTTCACATTCCCAACAAAAAACCAAAAATAAAACTTGAAAAGAACACTACTAGTAGTAGAGCTCAAGATCAACTTACTTGTGCAAGAAGAGGCCAAGCTAGGTCAAGTGAAGAAGAAGAAGAGGACCCAGAAATGGAAGAAGGTGGGGAGTAGAAGAGTGAAGCAAAAAAGGAGGCTTAAAAAGATAATAAGCCACAAGGATCTGGTGGCTGACTGGTGGTTGGAGATTTTGACAATAAAAAACACAGACAGATCATAAAATTGCCGATGAAGAAGACACATTATTCCCAACTGTCTAAATCCGGGTCGCGCCATTTCTTCAACAACCACTAAAATGTTTTGCACAACAACCCTAAATGATCTGAGGAATGACCGTTGGGTTGATTTGGCTCCAAAGCCAACTACTTTTCAAACTGACCTTTCAAGTCCCAAACCTAACGGTCCAAAACAAGAAGATCAAATCAAATTGCCCGAAATTGAATAAAATTAAATGAAATTTGAATCTGCAACAACACCATATCTGTAAAATTGGGTGTGCAGATGGGCACGATCGCTTTCATTTTCCACTTCCAAATCTGTCTCAGCGAACAAGTTAGATTGATTAAGCGACTCTCCATATCAATCTACTACCATTACATGTGCTAATAAAATAGTATATAACTTGCTTTTTTTATTAATTAATTTATTTATTTTTGGATTAGAATAAAATTGGATCGAGCTGGTAAATTGAGATGACCACGAGTATTGGCTAAAACGTGTCAATTTGTATTTATATATGAAGTTCAAATGAATAATAGTTCAGCATATATAATACAACTATCATTTCGTGAATTTCTGGTTTGTAGCGTTCGGTTTAGTACAATAAAATATAACAAAAATATTAAACTGAAGGTATTTTCATATTTCGTTCGTGTTACAAACAAATTGTCTATCTCTACAAATAATATTCAATAATGACATTAACAATAGTATATTCTTTTTTTGTTGAGTTTTTTTTTTTGATCTTTTGTATGAACTTTTATGTTGAAAAGAAATGAAAGTACAATTGTAAATTTTAAGTGAAGTATACATCTAAACAAGAGGGCAAAAAGGTTATAATCATTGTGATCATCACATAGTCACAATGATTGACAAATCTTGAAATTCATAAATGGCTAGATTGGTGTGAATGTGTGATTATAATTGGGGAAATGGAAATTAACATACAAATGCCTTGTTTTAGGATTGGTGGGCCAACTCAAATATATCATCCAACTAATTTACTTCAAATAATTAATGCACCCAAGGAATATATGTGTTCACATATATGTTCACCAAGGCTCGCTAGTCTCGCGTTTTGTTTTAATTTTGAAGTCTCGAGTAGAGTCTTTTTTGTTCACGGTATACGGTGGAGTTTCGACTTAAAAAAGAAGAGTTAAATATATTTAAAAAAAAAAAATTATTTTGTCTATAGGAGGTGAGCTCAATTATACGAAGGAAACAATCTGAGATCCATGTATCAACGGTTGTAATACTTCCTCTGTTTCAAATGAAATATCGTTTTAGGGTCTAATATTTGTTTCAAAATAAATGTCACTTTTTTATTTTTATCACACATATGTATATAGTTTTCCCATAATGTCGTTTGTCATAATGACTTTCATATGAAAGATAGTGGACTAACAATAATGGGTTTTATATTTTTATTTAAAGGTGAAAAAAGTCATTTAACATCATTTCTTAACATGTGAAAAACTATAAAAATGACATTTAATTTGAAACGGATGTATAGTATAATTCTATGTGATAAATTCTTCAAAATACTGTCAGATACACAATCTTATAAATAAATTTTCCACTCTCAAAAAAAAAAAAAAAAAAAAAAAAAAAAAAAAAAAACTCTTTTCATTTACATAAATATTGATAGTGACATAAAATATTTATCACATGCCAAATGTGGTGCCCAAATAACTATTTGTCTATTTGACTATTTGTCCACCACTTATAGCACATGGATGTGATGATTTTGTATTCACAAAAACATGTCATGTTTCTATAGCATTTAAAACTGTAAAATATATCTCAAAAAAAATTGTAAAATATAAAGAATTAAAAGTATATATGGGCTTTCAGTTTAGGCTCTGTTTAATATAGATTCAAGGTATATAATGGGCTGGGCCTTCTGAATACTATTGGGCTTTATTTCATACATGAGATGGGCCTGTGATGCAATTCATCTGTAAATAATAATAAAAACAACACACAATACAAATCTTTCTCTATCTTCCATACTTTCTGTCAGCCAATGGAAGCTAAATCCTCAGGCCACAATTCAAAATTAATAATGGGTAGGTACAAAATTCCCAAACCTCCAATCCAAACACAAACATCAATCCAAACACATTTTCTAATGATATGGAATTGGCATTACAAGTTTTGCCATAACAACCTTAAAGATATCCATAATTTGCTCAGACAGAACAGTACCAACAACAAGAAAAAAAATGAAATTATTGAAGCTTTCAGTCTATCACTACATCTAATCCATGCCAACAAAACAATTAACAGCAAGAATTCAAAGATGTCATACTTGAGATGATCTAGGCTTTCGCGGTAGCTTGTATAGCCGCGGTTCCCTCCTTTTCGAGTTCCTTAACTGCTCTTATAAGAGCCTTGATGTTCCCATAGAGATAAAGCCCTCTCGTTTCCATTTCCTTTGCTAGTCTCTCGCCAGCTCTCCAATCCAAAGCATTGAGGCAAAGAGACCGGATCAGCTTACGGTACTCGTCAGCGCTAGGTTGGACACCACTGTTCTTCATCTGATCGAACAACTCCAATGCCTTGTCAAATTCTCCAAGTTTGCAATGCACACGAATGATCGTATGGTACGATACGGAGCTCAGCTTCAAACCTTCCTTTTGGGCTTCTGTAAACAGCTTAGCCGCCTCTTCCATTTGACCCATTTTTGCATAACCACTGATAATAAGTGTATAAGTATACGAATCCGGTGTCCACCCTCTACTTTCCATCATTCTCATAACCTCCACCGCCTTCTCAATGTCCCCAGCTTTGCAGTAGCCGGTAACAATTGAATTGAAAACTTTTTTATCCGGAGGTGGCCCCTCGGATATCATCTTAACAAGCAAATCCTTTGCCCTGTCGATGTCTTTAGCCCTACACAAACCATTAACAACCTTTGAAAACGACTTCATTCTTGCATTTTCCGATGACTCTTCCAATATCTCCAAAGCGATCTTCACACTCTCATCCTCCTCACAAAGTGAACGAATCAAAAAGCTGACTGCATCCTTAGGGAGGGACTTGTTTTGCTCCTTCGCCAACATATAAACCAAATGCGCATCTTTCACCTTCTTCCCCTTGCACAACCAAACCATAATCTTCCCAATTTTCTCATCTTCCGGCAAGCTTCCACTATTCACCATATGCTCACAAACAAGCGATGCCTGATTGAAAAATCCACGTCTCCTGAGTGCTTCAATGGTGAAATAGTAGGTGTGAGCGTTAGGCACACACCCAAGTTCCTCAACCTTGTTAAAGACCTCAAATGCAGCCTCGCCTTCACCCAAAAAAGCAAACACAGCTATCAAGTCATTGAGTAGCTCCACACTCAACACATTGGTCTCTTTCTCACCAATCTCCTGAATCAAATCCCACAATGCATAAGCATCTTCAACCCTACGACCGCCACAGACAGCACCAACAAGAGCCTCCACAATCCGGGGAGTAACTACAAACCCTTCTTTGCTCGAAGCCCATCTGTAATAACCAATCAAGTTCTCACCCAGAATCAGAGGGGTCTTAAGAGCCCGTAACATGAACTTTTCATCTGGAGCCTTAAGACCCATTTTATCAAGCCTCGAATCCAATGGCTCATCAACACTGCTCTGTAAAAGAGACAACACACTCTCCAACTTCTTCACATCAATGCCACTATCAGAACTCTCACTAAAATCAGCTTCCGATGAGACTTGAGGATCGTACTCATCATGAATCACATTAAAATCAGCTTCCGGCGAAACTTGAGGATCATGAACCGCAGTGAAATCAGCTTCCGACGAAACTTGAGGAGCGTACTCATCGTGAACATCAATCAAATCAGCTTCCGATGAAACTTGATGAGCGTTTACATCGTGATTCTCATTCAAATCAGCTGCTGATGAAGCTTGAGGAGTGTTATCATCGGTTGGGTGCGATGAATCGATGGAGAAGAATCTAGGGTTTAGGAAAAGGTGGGGTTTTGGGGAGACCCAAGTGGAGGATTGAGGAGCGAAGATTGGGGTTTGAGAGGAAAGTACCTGAGAAGAAGCAAGGAGTTTCCGAGAGAGGAGCCTGGAATGGGAAAGAGAAGCTCTGGCAACCGATCTCCACATCTTTTTCTCAGTCGCGCCTCCACACTTTCAGCCCTCAACTCTGTGTATTGCTCTCTACCCTATAAATGTGCCACCTTTAGTTAGAGCTGGGCATTGGTCAAGATCGGACCGGACCGATATTGAAGACCGAACCGATTGGGGTTGGTTCAAAGACCGGACCGATTGTAAATGGTTCGATTGGACCAATTGGATTTTTATTTTAATTTTATAAGCAACGGGAGAAACATGTATGTAAAGGCATGTGTTTCTCATCTCCTAATGGGGGCGTCATCCTGTTAGTTGTTAGCTCACAACTTAAACCCATAAGTTTCAAACTGTTCTTATTGTTTCATATTTGTTCTACATTGTACTTTTTGTTTCAAATTGGTTATTTTGTATAGCTTCGTCAAAATAGGTCGTCGTGTCAATTCATCTCTGCACAAAAAATTTGTTGTCGTGACAATCGTGTGACACTTTAATTAGCTAAATTACCTAATGAGATCGATATGAAACAAATTGTATAATCGAGGGATGTGGTCGTCAAGTTCATTTTGTCCAATTTAGTCTGTCCATTACAATATATTTTTTTTGAGAAAAATAATACGATTATTATTATTAT
>JAYMTH010000578.1:0-19754 GCA_036897465.1 Pelargonium australe
CAAAAAAAAAAAAAAAAAAAAAAAATAGAAAAAGACACCTGAGATTGGTGGTGTTCTGGTGTGCCGGAGCCGGTTGGCTGTGGTCTCATTTGCCGGACTTGGTGGTGAAGGTAAAGAGAGAGACTGTGTGGTAGAAGAGGATAGAGCAAAACAATGAGATTGAGAGTGAGTTTGAGTACTGACAAATTTATTGAGAGGGTAGAAGTAGAACTCTTATAATTACAAATATGTCCTTAAACAGGTAAGGGGTTACTAGGGTTACCCGGGTTCGACACAAACCCGACACAATTATTATACGGGTTGAAAAAATTAGACACACACTTGTTTAGGTTGAACCCAAACCCGCTTAACTTCGTGCCATGTCACGAGTTATGACCCAAATTGACATCCCTATCCATGATTTTGAGGGTGAATAGAAACATATTACTGTGTCGTATTAAAAAAAAAAGAAGGTAAAAATGCAAATTACTCTAGGGAACAGAATAAGACAATGGACATTGAAATGATAATTCCTGGACAAGCAAAAAAGAAAAAAGAATATGAACTCAGGTAAATAGAAAGAATACAATGTCACTTCCGTTTCTATTTTCTTTCTTCAGCAAGAAATGAGGCTTTAAGACAAAACAGTAATGAGCGTGAATAGAAACATATTAATTACAGAGGGATCAAAGTTGAAAGTTCCACAACAAAATTGAAAATCTTGAGACTAAAGCCAAAAGAATCACCTAAGATGCTGAGTTTAACAGTCCTAGGGATGGTATATATAGTACCGTAAAAATTCTAATCAAGAAAACCGTAAAAAAACAAAAAAAAAAACATGAACCTCCTTATGGGGCCATTAACCCTTCAATTGTGTACGAAAGAGACTTTGCCCAGTCAGCTTTAAGTAGCAAGGTTTGCAGTGTCTTCATTATGTTGTATCTTGGATCAAGCTTCCGCTGCCAACCCTATATGGATAAGACAAGCACCCAAAGCAAGAATCCAAATTAGACTGTACTTTCTATTGCAAAATTAATTGATCTGCAAAGTAGATATATTTCAGCATGCCACGGCCACCACAGCTAATCCGTTGTGCCTCATTTCTTTCTAAATCACTAACAAATTTTGTCATAACGAGTGCAATTTTGTCGCAGAATGAACGAGGAAAAAGGAAATCACCTCAAGCACCAAAGTTGTAACCATCACTGTGCATACGTTGCCATCTATATTAACTTTATGGCGCCTAACTTTCTCAAGTAATTGCTCCATGCACTCAGCAGGATGGATTAGATCCCCTTCTGGAGTACCCCAGAAACTGAATGCCTCCTCCACTTCCTGTTAGAACTTAAAACTATATCAACTAAATATTATGCCCATTTAATAGATTAAATCAAAGTAACTTCACAGGTTCAGTTCCAAAACATAATATATAAAGAAGAAATCCAGCATAAAACTGTGGAATGCATTTGCTATACGAAGCGGATCTGCAGTAGCTTTATGAGAAAAGTACTTAAGACACATGCAAGTGAACAAATTGTCATTCAAATCGAAAAAGGAAAAAAGAAAAACTTCAAGCTTTCAACAGCAGACATACCAACCAAAAACTGCCTAGCTAAATTCTCCTTTTAAAGAGTCACAAACATAAAGCATCATAAAAATGAAGGTTAATTCCCAGTAATTCACCTCAATAAAAGCCTTTGGATTAGGACAATTCTGTTGCTTTGATAATCTGAGTGCACTCTCTGCAGCGGTTCGCCCATCCCGACGGGCAACAGCCTTAAAAAAATCCAATAGATTCACTCTATCACTCTTAGATAGTTCAGCTGTCATGCCTACATCAAGGAAAATGATGTGAGGCTTTGATTTAAAGAGCCGTTTTCGAGAAGACTTGCTCTGTGGCACCCGGACAAAGATATTCCCAGGATGCATGTCGGCATGGATAAAGTTGTCCACCTGAAAGAATAAATCATGATTCAAAAGCATGAAGGGCAGTTGCATCGCGATTCAGTCTTTCATGTTCACCAGCGGAAATTTAGTAAAAGGAATTCAAGATATCATGAGTGCTAAGGTTCATATGAGAAGCAGCTAACACCTAACAATATGATTTCAAAAGTACTCCACAATTTGAGGCTCAACAGACTAGAATAATCAAATTCGGTTAAGTTGAGATCTATTCTATGTATCAGCATGTTAAGCTCACTTAGGGTATAGTATTAATACAAAAAACACTGATTTAACAGAGATGGTCATATCCAAAATAAGTGTCTTTATTTCTATACTGAGAAAAATTAATTACAAAATGTGAATAAATTAATTACAAAATGTGCTTACCAAAAGCATCTTTAAGAGTGCATGGGTCCCAATGTGGGCAAGGGCAATTTTAGTCCGAGTATGTCGTTCATTATCATCATCAATATATCTTGAAACACATTCCCCCTGCTCGTAAGTTTCGACCAAAACAGCAGGATGCACAAGTGGATAAATAGGCTTAGGAAAGGAAACATTCTTCCAACTACGGAAGTTATAAGTAAAGCGGCTCAAATTAGCAGCTTCCCGCGCAAGGTCAACTTGAGACATCATGAAAACTGCAAATTGCTGTACACTTTCATCCAATCTCAACCAATTTAGTGCGGGAATGAAATTAGAGACTTTTGCTACCAAATTGATTATCGCAAAATCTCTTCTAATTGACTCACCCACACCAGGATGTCTAACCTTAACAGCAACTAATATAGGTTTTATCTGTTTACCAGGGTACCGAAACTTCAATGAAGCTCGATGTATTTGAGCAATACTTCCAGATGCCACAGGTGCCTCCTCAAAATTCTCAAAAATTTCAGATATCTTGCGACCAAATGCTCTTTCAATGGTTTTTCTCGTGTAGGAGAAGCTATGTTGAGGAGCTTTGGTGTGAAGCTCAGAAAGCTTGGCGCATAAATCTTTAGGGAAGAGATCTGGGCGTGTAGCTGCCCACTGACCCCATTTTATGAATGCAGGACCTGCCTTTTCAAGAGTACGATGAACAACTTGAAGCCACATTTTCCTATACTGGACCCCAAAAGAATCAGCAAAAGGTGCCATCACTATGCTGGGTGAGAACAATATAGATAAATAGAGAGCTCTCAGCAACAAAACAACACCTTCGAATACTGTAAGCACAAGTGAAGACACAAAAGCACGCCCATCTTGTGCACGCATGTAAAAGGTATTATTTGATGGGTAGTAATTTGTGTCTACTTGTACTTTATGTGCCAATGCTTGCTGTCCACATGTGAAGGCAAAAAATCCAGGAACAAGTAGGGGTGAGCGGGTCAAGGACAAACTGACTGCTTGAGCAATCTTACGTATAGGATAAATCGGAATTCTATGCATAGGATACGAAGCAATCCTGCGCAGGGGATTAAATGTGCCCCCACTTGAAGACTTTTGGGAGTATTTTTTGGACACCCTTTTACAAGCACACAGGGCCAGGTGTGTCAGCGCACTACTCGCAGAAATGATAGAGAAATGCCGGGTAAAACTATTCCCAAAATGACCATGTTGCTGCACCGAGAATGAAGTATGTACTCTGACAGGAACCTTGCATTGTAAGTCCAGTTTATATTGGGGAAGCCGAAGCCCAACTGCAGCAAGTGTCCCATAAGTCCTTACTTCTGAATGTTTGCTCGTCTTCCCATTTGAGAAAATGGACTGTGCAACTCTCTTAAAATGATTACTATACATCAAAAGTCTGCATTCCAGTAATAATGTCAATTTACCAGTATCTACATTGATGTCCCATGATACATAACAATTACTTAAATTAAAGGGACTGGTGAAATTAAAGTAAACGGTAAACAGGGTAGGTACTTGATAGAAAATAATCAATAAAAGAAAAAGAAAAAGAAAAGACAAATCAAACACGAAAGCCTAAACTGAGAGCAAAGTAAAGGGAAACTGATAGGCAACAATCCAATTTGCCCCATCTCTCCTTCCTCAAGCACCCACCCTCTGAATATACCATTACTAATACAGGCATATAATATTGACAACTACTTGCGAAAATCCCTTCTCCAACCAGCCAACAGTTCTTATGTCAGCCTAGGCCTAATCAATCACATACTCGGGTCAGTCTAGTATCAGATTGTCATTTCTATTTTGCACTTAAGAAAAAACACCACTCAACAACTAAAATAGTCAACTCTGCACAAGTTTTCAGCATCGAGAATACAGTTCAAATCCAAAGTCAACGTGAGTTCTCTTTTTTTAGGTCAGTTTACATCAATCATCGCAAAAACTGACCGTTAATTGATAGTTAAAACCAGATTTCATGATCCAACAAGTACTATATGGAAAAACACCATTTATTCACAAGACTTAAAACAATACTCCGAACAATGAAAAATTTCAAAAACCCTAGTTGCAGGATTAAAAAGGTTTAAGAGCAGTGTTTATTGACTGACCTCGACATGGCGATCGAAATTGGAAGGGAATGGCTGGGTCGTCTAACGTACGCAGATGGTGTATTGTGTTGGAGATTGTTCTTGAGAGCATTTTCTCATTCGAGTCTCAGTTTGTCTGGAATCGTGGCCTGAAGCGGCGCGAGCATGAAGAAGACGAAGATAATAAAAGTCTTGTTGGCGCTGAAGTCGTCACTTTTTTCCTTGGATTGCTTGGGGCTTAGGCCGCTGAGCCTAGGTCGAGGTCGGTTTGTTCGACTCGGCCTTCGACTCAACTCGGATTTCGATTTGGTAAGCGTGCGAGATTCAAGATTCAGTGAGAGCTTGGGCTTGGGATGTTATTGGGCTATTTATATGGGTCAGCGTCGGTCCAGTCTATATTTTAAAATAAAAAAAATAATAATTAGTTAAGTCGGACAATAAGTGCGACATATCTCTCTGCTAAGCTTAAATGCAACTACATTTCTCGATTTCAAACTCAAGAAAAAATAACAAGCATACTCCCTATTGACACGAGTTGACGTTATATATGGTTTCATTTGACTAGATCATTCGAGAAAAAAACACAAATTTCCCTTCTTTTTGTTGTAACCACGATCATTTTTTAAACGTGGCCACGATATGCATCTTTAAGCTATATCATACTCAAACTGATCATTGTTCGAGTGGGATACGAACACAAGAGCGGTAAAGTTTTTTCCACCAAATTTTAATGCAATTGTATTTCCTAAAACTCGAACTCAGAACTTCAAGTTAAACTAGAACATCCACTAATCAGCTGATCTCCCACTTAGTGGTCGAATTTCTCTACTAGTCGGACGAAGTTTCAACATCATTTGTTTTAATACAATAGAACGAATATGGAAATGTCATAGTTCCAAACATCTTTGAAAAAAGAATGGACACAAAATGGAGGGAAATTGAACTTTCATCGTTACCTAAAGCAAAGAGATGAGAATAATACAACATCCTTTCCAAATACAATCATCCCAACCTCGTGCACCCAAAGAATAGCTGTACAAGTAAATTATCATTTTACACGAATAAAAAAAGTGCCTAGTTAGTAGTAGTAGTGGTCTTGTTTTCAAGGTACAGCTGATCTTCACCCTTAAGAAGAGCCAACCTCTGAGACCTCGAATGACCTTGTCTGTTGTTAAGGATATCTATGTATGTTCGGAGTCTATACCGGTCTGAGTTTGTGAGAGAAAACGGTGGGTTCAGAATAAGTGATGGCGCTTCCACCAAAAGGAAGACTAACAAACGCACTGCTTTTGAATATAGCATCGCGGCACTTTCCACCTCACCCATGAGCTCTTCGACCTGACAAACATAAGCACAACGATTCATTACTGAATGTAGCCATTAGGCTCTAGTAACGTCTACTATCGATCATTAAACTTTAGAAAATTAAGCAACAATGCTTTTGCAAATTATGTGTTTCCTGTTCTCCAGATAGGATCGATTCATAGAGTCTTGGGGTGCTGGATACTTGAGCTCTTTTTCCACAACAATGCTCACTGCTAATTCTAGAAGTCATGTTTACCGTTAAAGAAAATCTATTTGTCATAACCAGGGAACAAAACCATATCTATTCATAGATCATGTACTCACAGTTAGATTTCATTGTATCTACCAGAGCCAGAAAAAGGTGAAAAATACTCACTCCCCCATGTCTTCCGAAAGCAAGGGCAGATTGAAATATTGTCTCCATTGCATCCGGCATATCTGTACTTCCTGCAACCGTACCAACAAAAAAGGTCTTTAGAATCTAAAACGCAAAAACTAGTGCCACAATAATATAGCAACATGACACATTCACTGAAGTAGAGATGTTCCTCTCAACAGATATGTAGAAAACACCCCAAGTCTTCTGATGTGTTGAAAGTCGATATGGAGATACACCAAGAAAGGGCCACATATTTCTTAAGATTTAAACCAATAGTTAATGTCAAGGATCAAACTAAAAACAGAATTCATTGTCAAGAAGTATGCCAATAAGCTTACAGTCTCTCGGGACCAGTTCACCTGAGAATAAAATCTTTTTAAAAAATGAAACAGTCATTCTATATTATTTTTTTCCTTCATAACTTAATGACTAATGCAAACAAAATGCAAACTTGAATCTGAAAAATAATTCACTATCATTGCTTTTTTTTTTCTATAAAAAAGGAACGACTTTGTTAATAGTTTCATGAAAAATATAAATAAATATATGGCTGTGAAAAACAATATGAACAAAAGGGGAACATTTGACCTTAATGACTTTTGAGAGTTAATGAGAATGCTTTAGGAAAAAAAACAGGACTCTATCTATATTAGTCAAAGAATAGCAAATTCATACCAGGCTCAATAGCCTTGGCGAGTTCCTCTGCATGGTCAACTTCAAGGAGAAACTCTTTCTCAATCTGAGAGGAAATGTCCTCTGGACTTTGAGTGACTGCATCAAGACATTGTTCTATAGCAGGATTACCATGATTCTTTTCGATGTTTGTCCTCAATCTATTAGCCTCTTGAGTAGGACTTCCTTCCATAGCTGAGGCAGCCTGTGTATGGCAAATATGCAATGCTTTCTTCCAAATTGCAAGTATCACGAGCTGGATTGAGAATGCTTCAAGATCTCTACCTCCATTAATCTTTTTTGGAGGAAAAAGAGACACTTTGGTAAATTTGAAGACAGTCACACTCAAACCAGAACTTATATGACAACATGGATGGTATCATAAGACAAAGGGATGTACAATCTAGCATCGTATTACTTACACATACGAGTAAGGTCTGCATCTAAAATTTTAGACAGGACATAGACTGCTATGTTTATCCATTACTAATATACTATGAGGTATTTCATATAAGAATTTACTCACTCCATATTAAGTGATAAAATAAGTCCACATGTTGACCACCTAAGCAAATTAAAGTTTACATCATATACAGATATACTGATCAATTAGGAACATACAACAGATAAAATTTTGCTCAGCGTACACAGTAGATGCCACCCCCTTCATCAATATCTATGCTATTAATTCATCAAACCACAAGAAACAAATCTGATGCCAAATGTAGCACACCAGAAGATTGACATAGTAAGAAATGGATCAGAATCTCTACTTTGAAATATAGTTTTTAGAATGGGTAAATACTAAAATTGATCAAGTACCACAGAAACATTTATCCATTTATAGTGTGTCAACACAGAGAGAAAAGCATTTATGAATCTAATTGAGTCTCAAGTTTGATTGCATACAGGGGATGAGTAGTGTTACCTTTTCA
Organism: Pelargonium australe; assembly: GCA_036897465.1. Classification (NCBI taxonomy): domain Eukaryota; kingdom Viridiplantae; phylum Streptophyta; class Magnoliopsida; order Geraniales; family Geraniaceae; genus Pelargonium; species Pelargonium australe. The sequence continues at coordinate 7,692 of JAYMTH010000578.1, forward strand.
TCTACTAATTCTGCCATGGCAGATGCACACTGCTGCAATGACTTGATTCTCGTCATGCAATGACTTGATGGTTGTTCCAAAGTATCTCCAACATCTGTGGATGCTTGTGAAGTACCAAGAGCAGAACTTTGACTTTCCAAGCTTCCAGGGCAATAAATCTTACTGGTTGATTTTCCAGCAATTGGCAATGGAGCACTTGATGTAGGGGTCATATTTATTGATGCTAGAGAGAGACTCTCTGATCTGTATGGGGGATGGCTTGGCTTGGAAGCACTTGCTGAGGTTGCTGATGTATCCATAGGATGCCCAGATACGATAACATAATCCTCAATCCATTCTAAGGAATCCACAACTACAAAAACAGTGAAAATATATTATAGCAGCACATATTGTGGATGTTGCCAAGAGATAAATAGAAATCTAAAATAAGAAATGGAATAAGAATCTTGGGTACCTCTTGACGTAATATTGACAGAACTTTGGTCTGTGGACTTTAGGGGTTCAATGAGATTTCCATCTGAAAGTCTGCGGCCGTCGAGCATAGGGCCAGTATTTACTAAATTTTGAGTGACACCAGAAAAGGCAAGATCCACTCTGTTATCAGTGTTAGATGTCGCTTCTCTTCTTTTAACTTTTGTATTCCTCACTGAAGACTTCCTGAGGTATAATGGGCTTCCATCAGGACCACTAGAATCATCTTCTAGAAAGAAAGGCAGGCAATCTTCTTGAGAATTTTCCTCTGTATTCCTCAAAAGACCACATTCGGACGAACCTGAACTGTCCATCATTCTTGAAGACCTCCTACTCCTGCAAACCACAGGATTTATCTACTTCTGAAAATGAAAACAATCATATAATAATCCAATGAAACAGCATTTTTCATTTACCTTGATGGTTCTTCTGGCTGTGATTCAGAAAGGAATGGGTGACTAAACAACTCCTCAAATGTTAATCGCTCCACTGTAGATAAAAATGCAGAATGGAATGATCCAGAATAAGGACCATATTACAGAATATGGTTTTAGACAATAAAATTGAGTAGAACTCTCAGGATTTAAAACTAATCACCGAGGAACCCAAGCTATAAAAACCACACATCACTTCCTTGGTTCCTTCACCCAAAAACCACCAACATATGTTTTAGTATACCATGATTAAAAGACATAAAGAAGCTTCTAGCCATCTACCTCAGACTTTAGCCAAGTTATAGCCCAATTTAACCTCTTTTTACTTCTTCTAGTTTCTTTCCCCTTCGTGACCATATAATTCGAAAGTTGTCATTATCAAAAGCTAAATATAACCTACAAAATACCTGGATTACGGCGCAACAATTTTCGGCACAAATCTTTGCAGTTAAAACTCAAATCATCATTATCTGGAGGGAACTGCAATTCGGTTGATTTAATGATGTTCTGTAGCAACTGAACAATGCAAGGGCAAGAAAATTCAAGTGAGAACAACTATTATGACAAGAAAAATCACACAAGCCTCGAGAATATTGATCCTTCAACAAAAGAGAAAAAAGGTGACATTCTGGGCACTATAGTTTGAAATTCAGATGTATTTAAAAAAAAGATATATAAACCTGAATTTGATTGTTTCCAGTATACGGGGTTTTCCCAGTCACTAGCTGAAATAGAATGGCACCAACACTCCAAAGATCTGCCTGTGTGTTCAGCTAAAGGTTAGTAGAAAAAGATTGTGTGAAAAACTTGGCTCTTAACATACAAACAGAGACATTTCACCTTTGCATCATACTTCTGAAGTTGCATGATTTCAGGAGCCATATATAGTGGTGACCCGCACAATGTTTCTGCAAGGCCCCTAGGTTGCAGAGATCTGACAAAAGGGAATGGAAACATTTGAACTTTAAGTAAATGAACATTGAGAGAGCCTACTCTCCTTGTTCAGCAGTACAGGATAATGACAGTGAACTTTATTTGCAAATGTCATGTGGAAAGGAGCTGCTTCCCTGCGTGTGTGTCTATGCCTCTAAAGTATAATTCAACGAATAAGATATGTAAACCAAGATGAACAGTACAGAACTAAGAGGTTGAAGCTGAATGATGCTGATGATTTTACCTTGCAAATCCAAAATCTGCAATCTTCAAAACTGAATTCTGATCATTCATGGATAGCAGGAGGTTCTGTTCCAAAAATGTTACATGTTGCATAAATAAAATTAGAAAATAAACATAATAGATTCACATCATTCTATGGGGTAAAAAAATCAAGTTTTGTACTTGACAAATACTATACTTTAACAAAGAGTAAAATATCAAAAATTTCTCACAAACCAAATTGTTTGGCAACGAAAGCTATAGAGTCACCAGATCTACTTTATACAATAAAATGTGCCTCAAATTTTTTTAATACTTTACCCCCACCACATAAACATGCTTCAAATAATTCTTACATTTATTTATGTTCTACAACACTTCTTCCCCCAACCCATTGGCAGTTTCTCGGGTTTTTACAGTATTTTTAAAAAAGTTAACCACACTACATCATCATCACAACATGCAGGTATGAATCTGATTATCATTACAGTTAGCAAAATAAAATAGAGAACCAAACTGGATGGCTTATTTTCAGCTCAAAAGATTGTCTGATATGTGGCTGAAAGTAATTTGAATTCCAACAAAGAAAATATAACCTGTGGCTTGAGATCCCGGTGTATGACATTATTATCACGAAGAACTTGTAGGCCAGCCGCTGCAAATATACATATATTTTCCGTAGTCACTACATACTGTCTCATGAAAGGTACAGGAAGTGAGAAAACAACCAGAGGGAGTACGGGACATACCAAGCTGCTGCATAAAGTGCTTTGCAGTTACTTCTGGAACTCTTCCATGGCGCTGGATATACATAGAAAGATCACCCCCTCTGCAGTACTCCAACACAAGGTTTATCTTCCCAGGAACCTACATGACATGCACATATAAGACGGAAATTCAAACCACCACTAAAATTAACCAAGGATAAGAATATATACTCAATATATGTTGTTTCCAATTTCTTTCCTCAGAACCCCCTATACTGTATTACTGTTATGCAGGAGAAAATACAACATAGACATAATAAAGGAGCAGGCTATTAGAGAATTAAAATAAGATTTTTTGACCTAATAAATGGAGATGAGATCATTTATCAGAAGACCTACAAAAAGATTCATTAAAATCAAAATGTAAAGAACTCTTTAACTTTGCAACTAGTACCAGTTCAAGAGTTCAAGAGTTCAAAATTGAAACTTAGCCAGCCTAAGCCACAAAAGAACTAGTAACTATGCTGAAGCAGGAACCCGGGTCAAAAGAATTGTCCTAAGCATGCAATTCTGCTGTAAGCGCATTACATAAACTTCAATTAGGGTCCAGAAATTGCAAAAGAAAATGACAAATAATGTATAAGGTAAAATTTTCAAACTCTACCTGTTTGCATAAGCATCTGTAAACTAAAGCTTCTTGCTTTATCAACTCCCAAATATAGAAAGCATGAAAATCCCACTATGAACACCTACAAGAGACCAAAAACCTAACAACAGCAATGAAATCTTTACATTTCCTGGACCAAGGAATTCTTCCTCAGAAAACCATTGCCCAGGAAAAATGTAGTATCATGCTAAAGTTTGAAGATTGACAACAAAATATAATAATCATGCAACTTCGAGCTTGAAAGTTCACTATTTTATTGAGAATTCTAAGAGAAAATACAAAGTCTGAACTCAAATTCTCTCAAACAATTCCAGGTAACCAAACAGAAACCATGGCTATAAATGGCAACAAAATACCAAATAAATAGTACAAATAATAAATTCATGAATTTACTAACACACCTCGATCATATCGTACAAGCGAATTATATTGGGATGGTTGATTCTCCGCAAAATAAAAATCTCCGACATGAGGCTCTCCTGCAGCTTCTTGTTGAGCCGACCCGTAGCGATCTCCTTAATCGCCACCTCAGTGCCGTGGACTCGGTGCCTCGCGTGCCACACCACCGAGAACGACCCGGACCCGATTTGCGGGCCGACCATGTAGTCACCAACCACCCTAACGCCGCCTCTCCCCGCCGGCTGAGCCATCTTCTCGATCAACAAAAAAAAAACTACACAACCCGAAAACCCGGAACCGACCCCCGAAAAAATGCCGAATTGTGCTCTCTCCTGTAAACGGTTCTTCCGAAGATTCGACCCAGCTACAGCTTGGATTTAATTCTCGATCGCAATATATATATATATATATACAAAAATGTCGACACGATGGAGAGATGTGGAGATGGGAGGATTGATGGAGTCCCAGCCTGCTTAGGTAATTATTTAAAAATAATTTAATAAAATGGTCTCGTGTTTAGTGTGCATTGTAAAAATGTTAATTTTAGCGTGTTTGTGGTGTTTGATTTGGGTTGTGTTGCAGTACAGTGGAAGAGAATGAGACTGGGAGATGGAGAAGGAAGAGGAAGCGTTCAATGAGCTGAGCAGCTCTATAGTGAGCCGTGTGCGTATTGTGCACCTAACTGTGTCCGCTGCGTCGTTTTTGTTCTGTTCTGTTGTAGAGACTGCAGCTTTGGTTCGTTGTAGCCTTCAACGGTTCAAGTTTTGTGTTGGTTAGGTTTTGGGATGGGATGGGGCCACATGGCCAATAATACTTGGGATGGTTGATGACGTGTTGGCACGCTATTGGTGATGGGGTCAATGATATTTTCATTTTTGTGCTTTTCTTTATTCCGCGAAATGGATTCATTGAACACGGGAGTGATGTCTATGTTCAACCATTTTGATCTACGAATCCTTTTTAGTGCAATTGCGGCTCTTGTCATGATGTATGGGTTTGATGGATTTGGGCAACAACATTAATGGTTGGTTATTTGGAGCTTATTTGGGGCAACCATGTTATCATTTAATATATTTTGAGGTAATGTTGTATGAGAAGTCGTTGAAAGATCAAGTTTGGAACACTACCTTAAATCATTAATTAGAGTGTGTTATGTTGATGACATTCACATATGTTTACTATCACGGGGCGGAGTATATGGTTATGCGAGAATACTAATTGAGTGTACCGTATTAAGAATGAGATCGAATGGTTAAGTGGCTCGACGACTCGGTAACCCGGTATCCATAAGCATGTTTGAAATAAGGAGTGCATACATGAAAGTCTCAAGATGGGATCATGAAGCGTTAATGTCTCATGAGAAAGATTGGAAGTTTGAAGCTTTCATGTACATAGTTCACACATTTTAAGCTCCCTAGAGAAAACATACGAGACATTAAAAAATAATTGTGCAAGCGCATAAACCGTTAAAAGTCTCATACTTTAACCGTTAGGTGATTGAGAGCTCATGCGTATCTATTAACATGTCATGGTTTTTCCAAAAATAAATCATCTCATGAAATTATTAATTGTTGTACACTCTTGCAACCTCAATGAGACCAAAAATATGTTTGAATCTTGTATTGAATTGTTGAAATGGATTATTGAGTGTCTGGGTGGTGTAGTCGGTTATCACGCTAGTCTCACACACTAGAGGTCCCCGGTTCGAAACCGGGCTCAGACATTATAGCTGTGCTCAGTTTTTGGAAACGCGCGCCGAACATTTTTTTTTTGCTTTGTTTTTTTTTTTTTTTTTTTTTTTTTTTTTTTTCACTGTCAGATAAAACAATCAAACAACTCGTTTCCTTTTCCAAAATTCCGTCAATCCGTCTCACAACCATAACCTGTCGTCTCGGAATCATTACACCAACAATCTAAAGTTCTCAACTAATTATTGTTTTTGCGGGAAATTTGCTGACACAATCCTCCTCGGTTCTCTTTGTTCTCGAATCTTCCATTTCTTCCTGGCGCACCGTGCTCTCTCCTTGTCTTCGTCTTGCTAATTCGACTGCAGGTTTTGGCAACGCGAGAATCAGCCATGGATTGGGGAAACGTCACGGCCGAGGATCTGATGGACGCGCTTCGCGAAGTCGACTGGTCGTCTCCGCCGCGTCCTCTCTCCGAATTCTTCTCCAGATTCACCGTCCCCAGATCCCAAAACAAATGGAATAGCCGCCTCAAATGCAACTTTTACTAGTATGATGCGATCTCCCTTTACTGATTCGAATTCAGTGTCTATTTTGCTGTGGTAATTGTTGCGATTCCTTGAATTGGTTCTATATCTGATTGTCGAATTCTTTTGTTCCCGGTGAGAAATTGGCGCGAATTCTTTTGGTTTGGTGAAACTGAGATTCCGTTCGGTTGAGGTGTTTTTCCGGTTGCTATTATTTTATTTTAAATTTCTTGTTAAAATTTGCATCATTGTATTTTGTATGTTATGCAATAGCACATTTTGCTAATTGTTGAAATTCTGCAGTTAGAAATGATTTTTTTATGCTTAGAATCGTTGTTAAGATGCTCATAGCGATAATTGAAAGAAAGGAAAAAAGAAAAAGAAAAAAGTGTTGTTACTGTCATCAAAATATTGCTGTTCAGGTTCAGTTGAGCTGAGTTTTTCTTTGCTTTTTTCTTTTCACTATTGATTTGGAAGTTTCTGAGTCTTAAATAATTTCCCTCGTTTTACTGTATTTTCTTATTAACCAAACAAGCTGAGTTTGCTCGAGTCTAATGTCAGTCTACATGAGAGAATTTGAATTTTGAGTCAAATGAGTAGGCAGTTTACTCTCAGTTCTATGGCTGCTGAATTTATATGGAAAAATTCGTGCCATGTGCTGTCTTGGTGTTATATACTTAGATTAACTGGATTTTCTTATTTCTATTTTTGCAGCTATAGGACAAACTACTTCATAATGATTGTTTTCATTCTTGGTATGTGGCAGCAGAACATTAACCTCTTTCTCATTTCTTTTTTTCTTGTTGTATTGAATGAATGAATGTTTCTTTTTTCTGTTGAATACGATTATATAGGCTTATGTACGTTTAACTTTCGCACTGCTAACAACAGGAATGAGTTTTCTGAGGAGGCCACTTGCAATCTTAGCTGCACTCTTAACAGCACTCAGCATTGCTTTTCTGAATGACAGGTAAGTTGCTTAATTTATACCCTCCCTGTGTGGTTTGGAGTTGGATTACTTCTATTTCTATATGCTCACTTCATCCAAATGTGACTTGGACTCTGGAGCAGTCATGTTCTGGACCATTTGTTCTTTTATTGCTTGAAACATAAGTTTAGATCAGGATCTGCTTGAGAAGAGTATATGATATGATATGATTGATTCATTTTCTCATCCGTGGCTGTCTCATTAGTTATTGACTTATTGTTTAGTTGGGGCTGAGGACTATTAATATTATTTGCTACAGCTTTGCAGGTACTTTTAATGAGAAGGTGACAAGATCTGTGAGGCAGTTTTCTCCACATTTAGCTGCAAAGATGAGGCCACCTCTTACGTAAGTTTGCAGTGTATTTTTGCCTTGAAACTTCCAAGTTTTTGCCTTTGTAACTGTTCAACTTTTGGCAGGCCTGTTATTCGTGGACGTCCATCAGCTAAAAGATCAATTCACATATGTGGTCAGCCTCGTTGGGTGTTTGTCTCGATATTCTCTTCTGGTATAAATTGACATGAAAATTATTTTTTAGTTACTCTAGATTTACAGTATGAATGTTTGCTGATTATATTTTCTCATGTCCTCATTATACAGCAAGTTTCATTCTTTGGTATGTTTCTTGCGGTCTCTTGACTGTCTCATGGGCACTTGCCGTCGGACTTCTAGGTACGTGAAATACTCCTAATAGTTCTGGTTTTTTCAAATTACATCTACTTACTTCCTCCTGACTTCTGTTTTTTTTTTTTTTTTTTTTTTTTTCAGCTACTATCGTTCATGCAAGCTTTAGAACACCCAACCTGAAAGCGCGCCTGAACACATTCCGTGAGGAATTTCGTGCAGTTTGGCGCAACTACAGTGAACTGTAGCTTACTGAAAATCTAGGATGTGAGTAAACTCTGCATTAGTTTCTTTCTTTCTTTCTTTTTTTGAAAAAAATATTTTGGATTTGAGTTTTATTGATTACTGTGTACTCTATTGCTTGAGTTTTCTTTCCCTTTTCCCATAAAATATAAATTTGTAAAATGTTATTAATTTGATTTGTCTTTGTTAAATATGTTAAAGCTCGCACCGACCATTCTAAATTGGGGATTTTTGGCTGCTTGGCGCCTGCTATAGAATAACTTCATTTGGTGGATTTGGAATTCTTAAGGTGAAGGGAGGCTATGTTTACAGATGATTGCTGGGTTGTAAATTGTCAGGAACTCTTGTTTTTTGTAAAGCAAACTGTTTGCATTTATCATCCACATAATCAGAGCGGATTTTAAATATGCAGTGTACTTGAGCATTATTAGAGTAGTTGCCTACTTGGCATATATATTCTTTCAGCTGTCTTTAATTCTATAGGTGCCTGACTTGCCTCTTCTTTGACATTCCTTGTGTTCTTTGCCTCATAAGATATTTTTCTTGTATACTTCTTTTCTTTGTTCGAGTTGTCTTCATTTTGAAATTGAGATATGAAACCTTGTCTACATGAAAGATTCATATAGTTTGGTATGGTGTTACACTTTAGTCCAGAAATATGTTTGGTGTTCGCGCGGCTCATAGGATCGAATTTCAATAATCTCTTGCCTCTTTCCCGCTGATCAATTTATTGTATTCGTTTATTATATAGATATTCGTTGTTGCCTGAGTACTGGCTAATTTTTTCTTTCTCAGATGCAATCTCGTCGAGATTAGTAATAGTACACTAGTTTAGTTGGTTAATTACCAACTTTATTTGCATGAAGTTATTTAAACATCTAGATCTGTACATGTGTGCATCATGTATAGAATTGTAGTAGATGCAATCATTCATTTCATATGATGAAACATTTTTCTTGCTTCTATCCACATAACTAGAAGAGAAGCATAACATAGGGGTGTAAATGAGCTGAGTTTTTAAAAAGATACGCTTGAGCCCAAGCCGAGCCTTGTCACCCACATTCTAATTAGCTGGTCTTATGAGATTGTTACTTGCAACTGCCCTGGCCCGTACGACGATTTAATCATACATTAATCTAAAGTTGATGTCCCAACCAGAAGCTGTATCAAACAAAAAGGCTGAAAATGGGAAAGTTACAAGTTGATTCCATAACTTTGATATTGAGACGGTCAGAATGAAAACTTCCAACTAGCCAGTCTCTTGCAGGACATAATTTGATTCGGAGAAAATAAGGAAATGCTACGGTATTTTCAACGCATGCAAGAATCAATTAAAATGGTCAATAACCAAAGGATACGTTTTTATTTAAATTGAAGCTTTCAACTTATTGACTTAGCTTGGACTGTATATTAATTACTTGTATGTATATCTATATAAAGAGCTGTACGTGGTGCAGATCGAGAGGTCATCAAAACCATATAAAGATACAGAGATCGAAAAGATCGAGTAATGGAAGTAGGGAGGATTGTTATAGCGGTAGGGTGTTCGGTTCTGTTTACGTTTATATTGATGAGCTGCATTTTGATAGGTCCTTGCAGTTGCAGGAGCAGATCTTGTTGTGCTACTGGAACCGATTCTTGCTAGTGCTATGCTATACTCATGGTCAAGGAACACATGCATCGGATTTAGAGTTTCTATTCTTTGCCTACCTAATTTATTTATTCCATTTTCAGATTAATATTTGAGTTTATTATTGTATATGCATGACTTGTGAACAATTAATTTCCCATTTGTGTATTCCCTTTCTCAATTAAATACTTTCTATTTTTTAAATAATAATTCAGAGATTATTATTGAATGAATCATACCGAGTTACAGAATAATTGAAACTAGGAGACAAGACCTTGTCTAGGAATCCAAAAACCGAATCCTAATTGCTGATCTAACCCCCTACGGAGGTACACCGAACCAAAAGAAAGAAAAAGAAAATAAAACCCCCACCTGAGTACGAAAACAAATACCACCATCCCACTAACCGTGTCGGAGCAGCCCTACCCCGACACCCAAACACCCTACTCTCCCGAGCGGGCCAAAGGGTCCTGGCCCGCTGCTCTTTGTTTCTAATGTAATTATATGTTAGTATTATGTATTTACACACTACAAAATTTCATAACGATGACAAATCTTAGTTACACACAACAATACAATGACGTAAGTGTCCGATACACATGTACGTCATCTTGTGAGAGATAAATTCAAATATGTTTGGACTTGTTACGACTAATTAAAACCAATTATATGAGCCAGCAGGACAAAAATGGAGGTGAAGTAGTCGGCTCAGCCCTACACTATTGACCAATTACACACGTTATTAATGACGTTGATGATGTCAACTCTACAAATCATTTGACTTTTCTCACTAAATAAATTGCTTTTCTATGGTCTCCCTCAGAGAACTCAATTGCTTTCATAATTGAAATGCATGCACTGATGCACACGACCTCCTCGATTTCCTTATAAATACAGAAATGGTTTGATCATTATATTTCAAATAAAAGTAAAATGGAGTTTAAGTGGTTCTTTATGTTACCCTTTATATTTTGGTTCATATATATATAGTGATAGGTATTATTGTTATCTTAAAATGCGCTTACAGAGATCAAAACGGTGGTTCCAAAGTTGGTGATGGTGGCTCAGGATCAGGTCCTGCTCATATTATTCATTTCCACGGTGGAGGAGACCACAGCGATTGTGATTTTGGTGGAGGCAGCAATCATTTCGCCGGAGGAGGTGGAGGTGGAGACTTTGGAGGAGGAGGTGGTGGAGGCTGTTGATGAGGCTAATTCCTTGAAACTATTGTATTATATATATATATTTGATTTGTTCAGTTGAAAGTGTATGTCCTCATTTAATTTTGCATTATCTAGTATATAGATGCAGTCTAGAAAAGTAAAGTTTTCTTAGTTTAATTGGGTGCTATATATCTGTATTTGGAAAATTGAACATTATTAAATGAAAAGAATATTAATTAAGTATTATCTTCAATTTAATAAATTGAGTCTACTATTGGCTTTAATTTGAACCAGTATTCATAGAATCTTTATGGTTAAGATTGTATTACAAGAAACTTATTTGAAATTAAAGGGGTTTTTATTTTCATCAGGTTTCTACTTCAATTTATTTGCCCCAAAATTGAAATTGCAATTGGAAATATGGTGATCATTGCAATGGTTTTCATGGCTGCTCTTGGCGGCATCGGCAGTGTCTTGGGGACATGGTTATGTTGCTGCAACCTCTGTTCCTCTCCTACAGATGATGATTTCGACGACGACGACGACGATGCTATTGCTCGTCGCAGTACTGGAAGCTACGACGGTGCTACTGTTAGTGAGCGTCACCGGCACGACGGAGGCACCGGTAGAATTAATGCTAAGGTTGTTGCTCGCCACCACCACCCTGTACAATCTGCTCCTCCAGCTCACGCTCACGCTCTGTCTGTTGTGGTTCATCACCATCACCACCACCACCATCATTGACACGCTCCACTGTCTGATTTTGCTTTTACTAGCAACTCAAAATAAACGTTTTCTTCAGGACTATATATATGTGTTTGGCTTGTTAGTAAGTAATTGAATATTTAATAAAGATTTGTCTTGGTTTAATTTCTCTGCCTTGGCCTTCCTGTAAAGAGAGGAGAGACACACCAAAACTGAGGAATTGAAGAAGATGCTGCCTATTCAAATCCTGTATAGAATCTAAAGTTTCTCATGAGCTCAATTTTCAGGGACTGAAAGAAGTCAATATGGATTAGCATTGTAACTTAATGACCACAATTCTAAATTATTTTGGTGATAGACTTAGGGGTGGTCATTACTCGGGGAAAATCCGCTCCCCGCAAATACCCGCTCCGAATGGGGAAATAATTCCCCGCATAAGTGGGGAACGGGTGCAGGGATGGGAAAAAAATATGTCCCCGCATGGGGAATGGGGACGGGGTGGGGATGAATTAATCCCCATGGAGAAAACCCAATACCCGCATATATACAAAAAGATAAATAAAATATACATATATACACACATAATTATATGAACAAAAATTGAACTAATCACCTTTAAGGTTAAATTTGTAGCTTTCACCGATTAGACTATTGTAGGAACTTGTTA
>JAYMTH010000579.1:0-19753 GCA_036897465.1 Pelargonium australe
TCCGGCTGCTGCAGCATCTCCTACGGATGCTGCATCAGGTTTAGTGAGCATGGAACGGATGTGGGAAGTAGCGGTTGATGCGAACATCAACCATAAACAAAATATAGCTACTGTATTCAATTTTATTCCCATCTTTATTTTTTTATTTTTATTTTTATTTTTCTTTATTATATCTGATAACTTTTTTAGTGGATTGAAGAAATGAGAAAGTGTTGAAGCCATTTTATAGTGCAACATGGAGCCCGAAACTGACTACTTCCGAGGTTGCTATTTTGGCTCGCTATTTTTACAATGTTTTGAGCTATTATTAGCTTTCTTGTGATGCGGACAGAACTCACTGTCTGAGACTAACACATTGTATTGTAGTCCGTAGAGATAGGTTAGTTTCTTGATCCACTAATTTTGTTTACTATTGTTAGGGATGAGTGGCAACAACTACTCCCATAGGGGGTCTCATGCCACATGTAGTCCCTATAGACCCTTCGGGACTTATTTAACGTACGCTTCCTGAACGTTTTCATGAGACTTGTGTGAAACTTTAAGGACACCTTGATCCAACACCTCCTGAACTCTCTGGTAGGGTTTTAATATGGAATGTGCTTGTCTAAGGACCTCCTCGTGGTCCTCCAACTCATTCGTAATGCTACACGTAAGACTCCTATGCCCCCGGGAACATAACACCTTATATGTGCGCCTCGAGGACCCTAATGTTGCACATCAGTGTGAATCAAGTCCAACTTTGAGATGTATGATCACCTAGGTCCTTGATCTATCAGCAACTCAACATCTTAAAATCTTTCTAAATGAGGCATGCCCATTTGATACTCTCTCATACCCCTGTACTAAGCTTGTGGGTAAGTACGGTAGAGACTTTGGGAATGGTATATATGCCTCTTGGGTACCTCTAAAACTTGGTTCTCCGGTGACCTCTAAGGGACGTATCAAGAATCCTAAGGTGATGACATCATCACTTATTCACGATGACATCATTGACGTATCACACCACATTGTCATGATATCATTTTTACATCACAATAACATAATATTGTTGTAGACTTATGTTATCATGACACCCACTCGTAATCAATTACAATGCAACACTACTTTGTAAGTATATGTGTCCCTCAAAATATGAGGTATTAATCATTTTTTCCACATTTAATATTTATTTGTGTCATTTACACACTTTGACATTTCAAGAGATGTGTGTCTTGACCCTTAAACCATTTAAAGTGTAGCATTGAGAATGTAAAGTGTAGATTTTTTTTTTTTTTATAAGCGACGACCTAAAGGTGTATATATACAAGTAACCAATAGTGTTCAGGAAATAGACTATTTCTCTTAACCCTAGCTTAGAGTTTTTGACACCTTATCGCACCAAAGTGGTCTCTTACACCACCACCACCAAGGATGTGTAGAGTGGAGATTGATCCTGAGACATCATCCCACTCACACAGTTGGATTAACCAACTGCGCCACCCTTAGTGGTTAAGTGTAGATTATAGAATACATCTAACATCAATATATATACTCTTAATTATATCTGACAATTTGGACCCAGACTCGATGGGTACCCGACCTAACCCAACCTAAAGTTGATCGGGTTCATCATGTAAAAAAATTAGTTGAATCAGATAAACTAAAAAAACAGAGTATTTTATGTCTAAAACCCGAAACATGACCCGATCGACCAACCCAAACCAAGTTAGAATTATTCAACACCTAAACCAGACCCTAACTCAAACCGACTCTAAACTCTAAGTCTCTACTTAATTGGGACTCATATTCCTAGCCCTCTACAATCTAAAAGATCTAATCGCTATTTTTATTTACTGATTCACCATTTCAGTGGTTTGGCTATGTCATCCTCGTCCATTTTCTATCCAGAGTCCAGACCATCATCTCTACCCTGATTTACCCTTTCAGTTTTGACTCCCCTGAAGTGTGTATTTACTGATTTATTCTTTCGGTTTTGACTACCCTGAAGTTTGTCATTAGCTTTATGTCATTGTTTGGACTACAAAACCTTGAGGTCTGAGGAGCTATGGAAAGCTAGACTATCATTTTGAGAACATATATGATCCAAAGATGAAGAGGATGAGGAGAATCGAAACCGAAACGAGTTGTTGCAATAAGTTGGTGTCACGTAGGTGGCGTGGCAACTCTAAGACAACGTGGCAGCTTGCGTGGAAGATACATGTGACGTGACGGTGCTTAACTTGCTAAAAGAGGTTAACAGGGCTAAAATAAAAAGACTGAAAACATTTAAGGGCCAAAACTAAAATATAATTTAATTGGGGGAGTCAACAATATTTATCCTAGTGCAAGACCCAATACAAGGATTAGATCGTTGCTCTGGTCTGGTCTCCATTTCCATATCCATCTCTGCAACTGCAAGGTTTTGTGTGGCAATGCCTGATTTTTCCACACGAATTCGATTTCAGTCACAAACCACCCTTGGCTTCTTGATTTTTCACTCACACCATGTCTTCAATCTCTCCACAAAATCCACAAACACATCGCTTCTCTTCAATACTTCGCAACCATGCCTTCGTCTCCATCTCAGTCGCCGGAGAGCCCTAACATTTCTCTTTCAATCTCTATCGTCTTCTTCGTCAACACCAAACTCCCAAACCCAAAACCCACTTTCCTCCGCGGACTACCTGACCAGTTCTCTGGTTCTCTCCCCAAAATCGGCTCTCCGAATCAGCAAGTGCAAGCACATCGACCTCAAGTCCACCTCCAATGCCGATTCGGTCCTTTCCCTCTTCAGAGATTACGGTTTCGACGACACCCACATGGCCACCTTCTTCTCCGCCAGTCCCGTGTTCCTCTCCTACGACCCCCACAAAAACCTCAAGCCCAAGCTCGATTGCTTCGCCCAAAACGGCATCTCCGGCGACGATCTCGTTCGCGTCCTCCTCAACGACCCCTACATCCTCAAAAGAAGCCTCCACAAAGTCATGATCCCTTGTTTGGATTTCCTCAACTCCTTCTTCGGCAACGACAGAGCCCAACAAGAAATCGTTTCTCTCTTCTCCGCCAAACGCGGCACCTGGATCCTGCGCAACTTCTCCAGCACGACGGCTCCGAATGTTGAAGCTCTGCGGAGCTACGGCGTCCCGGACGCCAACATTGTCCTGCTGTTCCGCCTCGGAGCTCGGACTCTGTCCCGGGACCCTGACGAGTTCGTTGAGGTCTTGAGGGAGTTTAGTGATATGGGTTTTGATCCTCTGAGCAAGATGTTCGTTTATGGGCTTCGAGCTTTCACTATGGGGAAGAAAGAGAAGTGGGTTTCGAAAGTGGAGTTGCTCAAGAAGACCTTTGGGTGGAGTGGTGAACAAGTGAAAGCTTTGATTGTTAGGGGACCAAATATCATGACATTGTCCGAGGAGAGGATGAAGGCGGGTCTTGAATTGTTCATGAACAGATTGGAGTGGACACCAGAAGACATTGCCAAGTACCCGTCTCTCCTGTCCTTCAACAAGGATCAAAGGATTGTTCCAAGGCTATCTGTGGTTGAAATTTTGATGTCCCAAGGTCTCGAGAAGAAAAGCTGCATGGGTTTTGCATTTAAGACGTCCGAAGGTGCATTCTTGAGTAGGTTTGTGGAGCAATACAAAGAATCCCATCCTAATCTTCTTCAAGTGTACCAAGAGAAGATGGGAATTTGCAAGAGTTAGTTGTTTCGGCTTTGAGCTGCCTCATGATTGGAACTGAGGTTAGATTTTCGCCTTTACTCATTGATAAGCTTGTAGCTCTGTACCACAATTACTTTGAGACCAATTTGGCGGTATGATATATATACATACAATCTTCTTAGGCAATGAATGTATTGGCACAATTTTATTTGTTCAAGCGACCCCTAGTTTCTTTACTAAATTGCATAGTCGTCCTTGAGCATTGAGGTGAGAGTTGGCTGATGTAATTGGTTTTGTTCTATTGCTGTTGTTTATATAGATATAGGGATTGAATTGATGAATCTGTTCTGATAGCATTTGGATTAGAATTTTTGTTCAAGAAAGGGAGTTGCGGTGTGGGCCTTATCGGTACTTTCTGTTGTCTGGCTGACCAACAATTCACGTCAGCATTATCGAATGTTCCTTCTCCATCTATTATGTTGATGATCTTTTCGCTCTTCTTGGAATACATGACCTGCAAATAAGGATCTCATAAGTGAAAGCCCCTTTGGCGCCTAAATTAGATTTTGTGTATAGTGTTAGAGATGGACTCTAGGGATTGGTGTTTGCCTTTGATTGCTTGTCTTTGTCATAGTTACACCGCTTCCTAAGTGTTTACATTTTTATCCTTACGGACCCCTTTGATCTTTGGCGTTGTTCTGTTGGCACCAATGACGGCGTGCAGCTCACCTTTTGGGTTTGTGTGTGAGCATCACCTACAAATAGGTAGTGTGATACTCCTTTGTCCCAAAATAAACGTTTTAGTTTACAATTGAGAAAAATTGAGAATACTGAGACATCGCTGCATTGTGGTGTCCCATGTGAGAACATCCTCAAGGTGCTGCTCAAGGACCTATCCATATTTGGTAGTGTGATCATTTCCCGGGATGTTGGTCAGTTTAATGAGGATGTAAGGTAGGTTCAGGCAATGAGTTTAGACCCTCGTACCAAGAAATTTGTTATTGCACTTCGGATAATCTTGGGGATGAAGACAGAAACATGGACTTTGAAATTTGAGGTGATCACAAAGAAATTTGGGTGGACTGTACGGATCAAAAGGTGCTGCCTTTGATTGTGGCTGATTCGATGGCGAAATTGCATTGGAAGGTTTTCTGTTGAAGTTTTGGAGTCTAAAGGATATTCTTTAGAGGAAGATCATTGGTAATGCATATCTGGTACCTGAAGATGTGTTCTTGAGCAAGTATTTGAATAAGTATGAAGAATAGATCTTTCTTTCATCTTCTTGAGGTATCGAACAAGTGATGGCTTTGCTTGTGAGGCAACCTACAATTTATTGCTTTGTCTGAGACGAAACTGAAGAAAAGGAATTGAACTTTTCATGAACATCCTGGAATGGACGACAGATGATCTTGCCATAAATCCTCGATGCAATCTCAAGAAGAAATGTTTGCCAAGGTTTCAAGTACTTGAACTTTTGGTATCCAAAGGTTTTTTGAAGGAGATACCCACAAGTGCAACCATACTTTAGCATTTTTAAGGTATATGAAAACAGTATGGGATTGGTTGTTGATTAAATGATACATGAGGCTCATTTCCATGTATACACGATAAGATGGCTAATTTTGCTATTGTTGTGATTTTCTGCGAGCTATAATTTCTGTCAATATTTGGGTAAAGCACTAAAACCTGTTAATAATTTCGGCCATGTACATGGAAAGTTAGTTGCTCGAAAAGTGGGGCGATCATTGCTGAGAGCATGAAAACTTACCCTGAACGTAGTTTCTGTTTTGAAGGACAATATATTTTAGTAGAAAATCACAAGATTTCTTTAAAGGAATCCCCCACGGATAATTCCATGGAATCGTTCACAATCATTACCTACATACATTCCGAGAAAAGACGTAAAAAGGGCAGATACAGAGCAACCTACCTATACAGATCACCCCATCAGAAAACAAAATGGACATCATTTTACATCTGTTGATGCATGAGGCCAAACAAAATGAGAGATCCCACTGCACAAAATTGCTGAAAACAGCACTTCTTGGATCATATTTGCGGTATCAACAATTAGCCAAAGCTTCACCTTCACCTTCTTCCTGTTCACTCTCCTCCTTTCCTGCCGCTAACCTAACTGACTTAATTTTCCCGGATATATCAGTCAATTTAACGCCCCTGAGCCAGAAATAATCGAAGTCAAAATACTGAATTAGGGACAATCTCAAGTCCCATAAAACTTATGCTGATATGATACTGGAGCAAACTTTGTAACAGTATCGCGTACAACGTCTCAAGTTTTATTATATCCTAGAGGCATGGGATAAGAGGTTGAGAAATAGACAGTTGAATGTTAATACTCACCTAGCACTTCGTGACTGTATTGGAACATCGCAAACCTTAACTCGATTCTCTTTACCCCTGTGGCTTACAAGAACCACTTGTTCATCGCTTTCCCCATTTTCTATTTCAAAGAAAAAATAAACAGATCTTACAGATTAAGCATAAGATCAAAATCATAAATGTACTTGAGTTGAAAGGTTTCCAACCAACTATAATGTAACATTACCAGCTAATGAACGCCCGACCACAAAAACCGCTGCCAGAGGGTCCTCCGAGGAAAACTGAAAACAGAGGAACAAAATTGATACACAAGAAGCTAGTAAAACAAAACAATAATGCATTTGAGCATCAATAAAACTTCATTCAGTAACACCATACCCTGTAAGCCAGCACACCAGCCTTACTCATGGGTGATGAGCGTAAACTATTAAGAGGAACCCGCTTCCCGAAACCACTCTGAGACACAAACATCAGCCATGGGCCAGAGTCGGCCTCAGGTCTGTGGAAAAGATCATAAGCAAAAAAGATATTAGAGGCTTCATTAAATAAACAGAATTGCAAACAGCTGTTGACAATGCATGGTAATGATCAAATACATTTCTGCAAACAACCACAAAAACAATTCAGGTCAAGCAATCATGATCTAGTTGGGTCAAAACCCAGTCATGTCAAAAATTGCCACTCCAAGACAACTTATCATTTACTTTAAAATTCTACGGACAAGTTCACAGCAGCAAAGTTTCTATTAATGTGTCTAGCGAGCGCCCTCTAAATCCAAACCAAGCTATAATGAGGAAGGTGAGTGAGCATATTCAAGTCCATCTAAAGCTCCTAAGGAATGATACAATGCGAGGTAGTAACTGCAAATGGAATACAATCAATTCATTAATTAGGAAATTACTTGCTCTCCGAAACAATTTCCATGTGTTTCCGGACTGCAGCTGGTATAACGTCCATACTTGCAATCTTATCCTCCCTGTTCAGTGTCATTGCCGCAGAACCCCTGGTACCTCTGCCTTGTGCTCGAATCTGAGTCAATACCGACAACAGAAACGAAGGTACGTAAAATGCAAAATAGAAAAATGAATATATGGTTCTAAGGAACAGCAGAACAATGTGAAGCAGATAAAGCATGAGTAAAGACTACATTAAAGAACAGCTAATGATATGTCACTGCAGAGTTGTAGAATGCAATTCTTGTAGCATAAAAAATCACACTGAAAAAGGATGTTAATATTGAATAAGTACTCATTTCTATCATCTTTCTATGGGTCGTTTTGGTTCTAGTATTGGACATGGCTATAGTTTATCTGATCTTAACCAGACATATTCCATAATCTCCCAAACATAAGAATATATATGTACATATTTTATAGAATTTACATGTTAGATAACTTTTCCATAAGTGACTTGATTTCTAATTTGAGAAATTTAGTGTTGTGCATATCTTCTTGTATCCAAAAGGACATGAGTTGTAACAAAGTTAAAGGATCCTAAATAGTGTATTATACGGATGCTATTGATATTTTATACATAACTTACTAAAAAGAAAAAAAGAAACTTATTTTGGTACAAAACGTAAATAAAACAACACTAATTTTGGAACAGATGGAGTATGTTTTAATCCTTCCATCCCAAAACAAGGGCTAACTTTCCCATTTTGGTATAATCAAGGATTAGTTAGTGTTAAACTTTCAGTCTTCTACCCATGGGCTGTTGTGACATATGCAACCTCAATAGACTCTACTAATTACATTTGAAATATTGTTGGTAATTCGTGCATAACTAACTAGACAAAAAGGGAAGTGTAGACTAATTTTGGGAACAAGGGAGCAGTAGTTATAAAATAAAATAAAATCACTATCACCATATGTATAAAAAAAACTCCGGCCAGAACCATATTCTTTTTATCAGTAAGAGTGCAACATAGGTCTAAGAAAAAGTTGGAAGGTAATTAATATTCTTTTATAAAAAAAGAGAGAGAACAGGATACATGAAATGGTGAAATAGTGTTTAAAACGGGATACTCTATCTTGGGTGCCATGTCCGTGCATCAGAGGTTGCAGCAAAAGATCACACAGTATTTTAGTTGTGTGGGATGGAGGGGTGGCAAAAAGAAAAACTTACACTCTCACAGGAACTTAAATTGACCCTTCCGTTTTGTGAAGCCAAGGCTACAAGGTCGTTGTCCGAACAACAACAAACCAATTTTAGTTCATCACCAGGAACCTGTCAGGTTAATGTTCGTCAACTATAACAAGTATTTAAGGAACAACTACTTACAAGCTAAGATACAAGAGGACAAACCAACTGAATTGCTATGATTCCTGTAGATCTGAAAGCTGAAAAAACATTCAAAGGTACTTTTTTGATGTAGCCGTTCACCGTAAGCATAAGCAGGAACTGATCCTCATCAAACTTACTAATTGGAACAATTGATGTTATTCTCTCACCATTGGTTAAAGATAAAATCTGAGTCAAGCATAAAACCAATTAGAAAACCTTTAGCAACTAAGGAAAAAACATCACCAGTGACTAAGGTACTAGAAGGATAAACACCTGAACCAATGGTGTGCCAGCAGCTTTGCTGGTGCACTCTGGAATTTTATATGCACGAGTTGAGTACACTATTCCCTTATCACTGCATACATATTTTTTTACAACACATTATTAAGCCCACACACAAAAACAATACAAAAAAACAAAACAAGAAAAACAAACAAACAAAAATACTATATGAGACACAAAGGCAACATTCACAACCATGGCAAATAAATGAACAAACAAGTGGAGCTAAATGGCAGTATTAAAATCAAAACAAGATGAAGATATAATTTGTCCAACTTTATGCATCAAGACAAGTCCAACCCGATGCTCATCATCTATACCAAGACTACAAGCTAAGAGATTACATCTTCAAATGTAAGAAAGATGTAATATAATCCGTTCACCAAATTTATTTGAAAGAGTGTATAGAAACAAATTGATATCTAGACAAACTACAACACTTATAGGCAAGTACAATGTATATGCTTACCAGTCCTATCACAATTGGTTGCAAGCTAAAAGACAAATATGTGAGAACGATAATGTTATGTTGAATTTATCGGACTCTTATACAGCATAAATCAAATTCTTTATGTCCCAAATATCTCCTAGGATGAGGCAAGACTGATGAAATATTTAAGGTATGGAACATAAGTTTCCCCTCAGAGGATGCAATCTTTGACACTCTAAGGATTGAGTACTCTACAATGACATGCTTAAAAGAGATGCATATCAGATGAAACCGCGACTGTTCAATAATTTAACCTCTTAAAAATCAGAGTAGGTGGGAAACATGTGCATAAACAGGGCATGAAAAAATTGTCAAGAAACCGTGAGGCAACCTACGAAGAAACAATCGATTTTTTTACTAGATGATGGTATAATCTAATGTTATTAATTTCTATACATAGAACAATTTTATTTCTGCAAGGCTAGTAAGTAGTAACTATTTGATTTCCATCACAATTGCTTCAAGGATTGGGCCTACCCTCATGATACGTCCAGTAATGCATTTAATTAGAACTCTTAATTCAATGAAGCTATAAAATAAATAAATAAATAAATAAATAAAAACTTGCTCTATTGTGGGGGGAAATAATCAGGAAAAAATATATTAGAAGTACCTGAAACACAAGATATGATCATGTGCTTGACATAAAATTGTGTCACGTGTTTGAAGATTAAAGGAGTGAGGCTCCATTCGCTTAATATAACCTTTTTCACCGAAGGCCTGAAATTTTGAGCAAGCAAATTCAAATGAAGATGAGATCTCGATATACGCAAAAAAAAATGTTAAACATGGACCTGATCCATAAACAAAGATGATAAGGTATACTGTAAAAATATCAGTTATAATACAAACCAGAAGAATTTCTTTATTTGGAATGGCATCTATCTCTCCAAGTTGACCATTATCGTTGACATCCAACATTGAACGCCTCGGAGTGGAAAATTTGTTCTTCAACTCGATTGCTTCTTCTTCTATCAACTAAAGATTGAAAGAAAAGAGAAAACACAACAAAGAAGTAATTAACTTGGACATCGAGAAGGTTACTTCTCTGTTGATAAAAAAAAAAAAAAAAAAAAAAAAAAAAAAAAAAAAAAAAAAAACCATTGCAGCTTTTTTGCTGTGAAGATGCCAATAAAGTATAACTAAACTACAAGCCTACCGCAAATCAAATATAATAATTCAACAATCAACATGTGTACGTATTACAAGCACAAACGCATCCAAATGCCAGAACATATGAAGCACGAGTACCCGATATGGTACATAAGCAGTGCTTCTGTACAGCTAATAATAAAAAACCCTAGATACAGGTACATGTGTACTTATAATTAAAATTTATAAATACGTATGTTATAAACATCAATTAAATCATCACTAGTGGCTATCAACAAATTAAAAAACAGAACATACTAAACAATACACAATCACAATATGCCTATTCAATAATCAATACCAATTTTGAAATTAGAATAATAAGATTTGATGCACCAATTATATTCTAGAGTTGCATAAATTTAACTTATTTATGCTTATCAAAAAATATAGTTTTTTTATAATAAAAAAAAATTGAAGTATCCTAGAAATATCCATGATATATTTTGACAGTACCGCATAAGTACCCAGAAGAAAAAAAGTATTCAGTTAATCAAAAACACTGCTCAGGTATCTGTTACACAACTATTGAACCAACCAGAGAATGCAGCTATAAACTATGTACCAACTCCCACAAACAAGTTACAAGCAATCCAGATATGTCAATAATCTGTTTACAAATGCTAGCTTACTGCGTTTAAAAAATCTACCATAATACAAACAAGCCTTCATCACAACAAGAATACAAAATACCTGTAATATGTTTTCCCTGCTTGACAAGAGCTCCTCTAATTTTGAAATTTGCTCCGTCAAGGATTCGCATTCATCAACAAACTTTTTCCTCTACAGAATATACAAAAGAAACTCTTATGTGACATTAGAGAGTTTTTAAACGGAAGAATCTCAAGCACACAGAAAGTATGACTATCAAGGCCATAGTTTATGTGCACCTCTAGAGCGTTAACTCTTCTCAGGTTTAAATCTAATATGGCATCAGCTTGTTTTTCAGATAGACCAAACTCTGCAACAACGACAACAAAAAGATGAATCAGTCACACTTGATAAAATCCTTTAAAAGTTTATAAAAGATTGTAAAGTGGAAGACCCAACTAGTATATCGATTGGCCCACAGGCCAAAACACAACGGGCCTTACACATAGAGCAAGAAGTAGCATGGAAGTAACACAAACAGATCAATAGGTATAGGCCCAAACACAACAAGTCCTGCATATGTGGACCAGGAACTAACATGTAACACAAACATATCACTAGACCCAAACAAAACCAGCTCTAATAACATGTAATATTTACACCAACCCAAAAGCACAACCTTAGGTGGAGGGCCCAACTAATTTATCAAGTGATCTCAAACTTCACATTCTTTCAATGAGGGATACTTTAACAAAGATAATAGCTAAATGAAACATCGTGGAAGAAAAGACAAAGTGACCGTCTAGCTTAAAGCTCTTGCAGAAAGATCACTGTAGAACTTTTCGAATCCCGAAACAAGAAAATGCAACTGCACTACGTCGTTGTACTTCCATACTTCAGATGTGTTTTGTTTCTTTATATCCAAACATGTGTGAGTGAATGATACCACAAATATGAAAATCACTCCAAAATAATTCTTCTTAATATTCTTGACAAATCAAGCATCAATAGATATTTGAGCATCAGTAACTGAAATTTCTGCATTCTTTCTTTATTCTTTTTTTAGTGAAAATGGGAACAAAGATAATAGGGGATGAAAACTCCACCGAGCTGGCATGTTTGTTAAATTAAAATAGAGACAAGTCATCCAAATTCCAGAGTAATAGCAGAAGCACAAACTGCACTATACTTGAGCACAATGAGCCCTATCAAGGAAATTAAAAATATAAGATAAAGTATCAAGGAACATGGAGAAAGTGCTCTACAACTGAGGGAAGCTTACCATTCCTTAGATTTGCTAATGCCATAGCTTGACTTGAAGCTGCTCTAATCACATCAATTACTCCATCCAGATTATCATGCCCAATAAGGACGCCCTAAGGTTAAATCAAACATACATAAGCCACTGAGCATGGGAACTTCAACGGTGTTTGAACATCCGATACACACAGCAATCAAAATGTCTGAGGCACAGAAGGAACAATATATATTGTAGATCACAAGTCTTACATTATATAAAAGGAAAGATAGATACATAAAGGCACAACATTAAATAAACAGAAAGGAAGGCTAACTTCATTTGAACTGTTAAAAGGAGCAACAGTATGAAACTACACACAAAGAAAAATATTTTTTCTCTCAATCAGATGCCCAAATGTTTATTAACACTCACATTAAAGATAGATCAGAACGTACCTCAACAATATGTCTTCTTTCCCGTGCTTGTGAAAGCTTATATGAGGCACGTCTCTCAATAACAGAGCATCTGAAGTCCAAAAATGCCTGTTATTGATACAAGATTCTTAAGAAAATCAGTATAGATGTCAAATAAACTGTACTATAATATATTCTTAACATGCAGGTATGGATTAGGCAATTTATTCACATAATACTTTAATATTACAATCATCAAACTGTATCATACTATTATCCTTTCAGCATGTACAAGTGTTTCATACTCATTTGCCATTAGTTATCTGGTTTTTCAAGGTTAGAACTTAGAAAATCTGAAGGATCAAGGAGAAGGAAGAAGAAAGCATTAACATAACATCACAGACCAATGCACAGTTTGTTTGTTTGTCTGTGTGTGTGTGTGTGTGTGTGTGTGTGTGAGAGAGAGAGAGAGAGAGATTTGACACTTCAAGTTACCTGGAGCATTGCCTTAAGACCCATTAGTTTAGGATGTCCGTTGAAAATGCTGTGTTAAACATAGACTTTCAGTATTCAACAAGCAATAGAATTTTAAAACAATTATAACAGCAAATGAATTTAAGAAGTAAATATTCTATAATATAAAGAAAATAGTAAACTGAAATAATTTAGAAACAATAAAATACACAACATTGTGACAACATCACTCCACAAGCAGAGGGAAGGTTGAACACAATGGTGGGAGCCTCTTGAATTGGGTCACCCTTTTTTAATATAAGAGACGCCCCCTTCTTGAGACCCTGAACTGAACCACTAGTTTTATTAAATCAAATTTCCCATTCAAAAGTTCAACTTATGCTACACATTCATTAATACATTTCAATTCTATTAGCTGACAAAAGTACCAAACACTAGTTAGGTAATACAGATTTTCTCAACTTCAAAATGATTATGTACATGAAAGCAACACCTTGAGCTTCTAACTTACTTTGAAGTTAAATCAAATCACTCACCTGACCATGTTGCAGCTAAAACTAGACTGGAGGGCAGTGTGGCGATAAAGATCATAAAGGACAGCTGACGGATCTGATCCAAGTTTAAGCTGGAAATGAAAATTATCCCATTATAAAACGAAACAAATCAAAAAACATAATTGTAACAACAAATCATCCTCAGTGCACAAAGGTTCTTCCTATACTTCATAATAGGCAACTCATCAACAAGTCATTTTTTTATCAACTGGTAAATAAGAGGAAGACTGTATCAATTAATACTTGTATACCTCAATAACTATACGCATTCCAGTTCGATCACTCTCATCCCGGATATCACTTATTCCCACCAAAATCTGTTCTTGTAAAAATAATAAGAATATCAATCTTCTTTCAAGTACGAGTGAATTTAAGTAATCAAAATATATAGCGTAATACAGAATAAAACAAGCAAAATTATTGAGATCATATTGTACACTAACACATCGCAAGGTAGAAAAATGGAATATGTTGTGACATTTAGGAGTGCAAATGTAACTACAGACAATCTGCAATGGGAAAATTATAGGGAAAAAACAACAAAATCAAAAATCATTTGGAAAGTCAAAATCTTTAGTGTTTTTTAATTTCTTCATATTTTCAATACATCTTCTCTTTTTTAACTACAATCAGGACCCAATCTTTACATATCAAATATCATATTAAAATATTTCTCTGAAAAGATCTACCAAAATATAATTATAATGTCAAAGAATAGCATAAAATTTGTAAATATTTAGAATCTTCAATTTTGTCAAACAAAGGGGCAATTATTGGATAGAACATGTACTAATAACTCTTACTTAAATGTCAGAATGACATACTATAGAACAATTTTTTGTGTGGAGAATCACAAATTTCAACATCCACATCCACCGATAATGTTAAAGACACCGTCAAGTAAGTCAAACGAAGGTAATCATTCTTTGGAAAGCTAATGTATTGTAGAGCTTGGGACAATCACTTTCCTGATGGTGGGGAAACTTCCACTATACTAAGCTCTATTTATGGATAACTTCCTTTCTTTCTTACAAAGAGGTACCAGGAGGTGGCCACATTTCTATTAAGGTTTCCCAGCCCTCGATCAAACGAAATGGCCATTATACTCTAGCAACGGCCAAGAACAGATAAGAGAAGAGCGCCATCAACAGACACATTTAGTAACATAGAAAGAACGAAAGATGAACTGAAAGAGCAGGTTTCATCCTGAGGAAAACCTAAATAGAAGACAAATAAAGGTGCCAAATGGACAAATAAAAAACATACCATGAATAGATACATTAGTTGTCGATTAGCACATTCACACAGCGCAAAGATCAAATTACAGTAATAATTCTCTGCACTAGTACAGACTACACAGTAAATAAGTTCAATTTCAAAGAAAAAATATAGTTACTTAGCATCTCTATCCAACCTCAGCTTCATATATATTGGTAACAGTCTACATGTTCCAATCTACTTACACTTATAATGTCAGTGTGCTCTATCATGGTACATCTATCCAATTAAAATCCTTATTGCATCATCATTTATCACTAACAACAATACCTTGTTCTCCACAAGTTCAGCAATCTTCTCCACAAGGGATGCTTTGTTTGTTTGGTAAGGGATCTGTCACATTCAAGCAAATAAATACTCTCGCCGGCAACTTTACAAAACAATTTAACAAAACCACACTTCCCTAAAGCAAGAGCCAACCAAGATAATCACCTCTTTTATCACGATTGCAGTTTGCTTTGTTTCAGAGTCAAGCAACTCAACATCAGTTTTCCCTCTGACTACAATACTCCCCTGCCCAGATTGGTAGGCCTTTATGATACTTGACAAAATAACCAAAGATCAGAACATCCATCAAAACCAATTAAATGTTCAACTTCATGAGCTGTAGGGGAAGAAAAGTAACCAATTCGGTACAAGACAATATGTATAAGGTTATGTAGAAGGAAGAAAAATGCACGGAATCTAGTTTACAATAAATCTTCACAGCACAACAATTTTTGCTTGTGCAAAGTAATAAAACTGAACATACCCACTATTCCCCATTATCAGTCCTCCAGTTGGAAAGTCTGGTCCAGGCATGTATTCCAACAGTTCTTGCAGCTACCATATAGAGGGGGGGAAACATGTTAGTATGTTTTTATTCATTAAGATACATGATCTATCCAATTTTTCCCTTAACTCATTTCTGCTATGAGGTCTAAACCTGAAATAGTGACCAAAAAAGGATGGCAGAGAACAAACAAACCGGCAGCTATTAACTTTCTATTTTCTAATCATAATTCTTTTTTTCTTTTTTCTTTTAAAAAGATCGTAGTTAATATTGAATACTATGGAAAGAGAATATTCTATTTTGGTTCAGCAAAAGTATCACTTGAAAAAAAAATATATTAAATAGCAAACCCTTTCACCCCATGGCAATAGTAGGAAAACTTCGTATGTATAAATCTGAAGAAAAAAAAAATGAGAATAAATGCAGCACTCAGTCTTTATTCTTTTTCATTTTTCCTCTCTTCATATCTTGTCAATGAGTTGATGTGAAATTGTAACATGACACCTCTGCTGATCGTTCAAACGCAAACAACCATTGAATCTCTGAAACCGGCGTCTTGTTGCTAAGGTACGGATATAAAACTCTTTCGGAGAGTTGAGTAAATCAATAAAAAATAAAATGAAAGAGTTCAAAGATTTACAAGGAAAAACATCATAATATTTAACTTGATCCAAACAAGAACTAGAAGCTTTCAAACTTACTGTAGCTTCTGGATTACGAATCAACGCACAAAGAACATCTACCAACTCCCCAAGGTTATGTGGAGGAATGTTGGTTGCCATGCCAACCTGAATTGTTTTTTAGCAGTAATTGGAAACTATGAATAACAATTGGGGAAGGAAAAGAAAGGAAGAATATGTACAACCCATTGAGAATAAAAACATGGCATACTACTAATGAGAAAAAATTACCGCTATACCAGAAGAACCATTCAATAACAAGGCTGGAAGCCGAGCAGGTAGAAGTGATGGTTCTTTCTGTGAGTTATCAAAATTTGGAACAAAATCAACCTGCAACAAAAATAGCATGACGCATAAGCATGTTGGTCAATGAATTAAAGCACGGCAACTATGAATTACAAGGAAATATGAGGAATATCACCCACAGTATCCTGTTCTATATCTGCCAATAACATTGCTTCTGTGAGTGCCTGCACAGATAAACCGAAGCAAATGAATACCACTAGAGATGAATTGCACGCCTCAGCTAAAGCACACGGCAACAAAAAAGCCTCTTCTCAAATTATGTTATGCTCAGACATACAAATCATTTATCAAAAATATTTTGGATCCTCAACGTGAGTTACACTTATCCAATCATCAAGAACAGGAAAACTAAAATCTTATAATTTTTTTCATGAGCAAAGGCCTAGCAACATTATACACAACCAATAAACACGTGTCTACTGCAAACACATTTCTACCACTGATAAATCTACACAGTTTGGATGTGTATAACATATGATCATATAACCTTATATGAACATCATAGAAGATAGGGAACAGGTTTTATCACCCCAAAAAAGAGCACAAAGATTGACTCATTAAAACTAAAAGATTACAATGAAGTACAAATGAGAAATAGATAGCTTGAGTATATGTCTGTTAGGAGAAAAGAACATATCAGCATACTTGCAATCTGCATTCTGTATATCGCATTGCAGCAGGAGGATCTGCATCAATTGAACCAAAATTCCCATGTCCTTGGATGAGCGGGCATCGTAAGGAGAAATCCTGAAATAGCATTATTAAGTGTTCAAGGAACAGATAAAACAAATACTAAAAGTAGCATTCAGATAGTTTGGGGTGACTTCAAACTGAGGTTACCCAGTGATATATCAACATATACAAAAGTCCATTGACCTCAAAATGAACCCTCACTGACACTTCTTTATAAACGAGTTAATTACGCAAATCACATAGCTACCTGTGCCATTCGAACCAGTGAGCCATAAACAGCAGTGTCGCCATGAGGATGGAATTTACCTAGAACCTGCAAACAAAATATAAGTATTTAACTAACAGTAACAGATATGATATAGTATCACATCTAAAAAAAGTAAGAAACGTGAAAAGTTCGATTTGAACCTCTCCCACAATCCTTGCACATTTCTTGAAAGGTTTTCGTGATGAAATGCCCAATTCATGCATTGCAAACCTGTAGTCAGCAATTTGAAAGGAATTTAGGTTACTTCGTAGTTGATAACATTTAGTATGTAGATATTTCCAAACAAACACACCCACACGATCGCATGCTTAACAAGCAGGGTGTGAAAAATACGAAACAAAAATGAGGAGGACAAAATATGTTCACTCACAGAACTCGCCGGTGCACCGGTTTCAAGCCATCTCGGACGTCAGGCAGTGCGCGACCAAGAAGTACGGACATTGCATAAGACATGTAGGCCTCTGTTGCCTCCGAGTGACGTTCAGCAGGTACAATCCTTCCGAAATCTTCATTTCTGTCCTGAAACAGGGCGTTCCCGCCTCCGAGACGCTCGTCGCCTTTCTCCACCTTCTCGTGTCCATCTGTGCTACTCGCTCTCGGAGGCTGGTCACTCTGGGAGGGAGGGAGGGAGTAGAACCGGGGATCGGAAATGCCGCGACGGAAACTGTGCAAGCGGGTGGAAGTGGGAGCGGTGACGACGGTGAGCTTGCGGCGGAGGGAGGAGGAGAAGCGGACGCCGGAAGAGAGCGCCATGAACAGAGGTTTTGAGTTGAAAATGGAAGGTAGTGTTAAACCCTAGGGCTTTTGGAGGGATGTGGTCTGAAGTGGTGAATGCGCGCTTAAAATAAGGTTTTCGACATTTGATATTTGCGCACGTGGCGAGCTCGTGACTTGCTTTTGTTTTGTATTTACCGTTACAGGAGATTTTTGATGACTTTCTAAAATTGCAAGTAACAAAATACATATTTACATTATTTTTTTCCATTTGCATAACATATTATCCACTTTTACTTGTTTAGTACTTTCCGCATGGAAGACATGAATGTAAATTTAGACCGCTTAGTCGGATGGTGTAGGATTTTAGTTAAAAAGCAATTATTTTCTGTTGTGTGGCTTTTTTTTTTTTTTTTAAGGGTAAAAGCAGTCATACTTTCATTAGAATCAAAAGTTACAAATGTAACATCAAACCAGACACATATCTAGAAATCTGACTGCAAGTCGGCCCTCTAAATCGCTGATTACAACCCCATGACGGAAAATCAAAAACCAATATTGGACATACACTCAAACCCTAACAAAACCTAAGCTTGCCAATATAACCCAGGACCCAAGCCCCCAAAACCGTGTCCAAACCGGACACGCTGCTGGAGCGGTCTAACCGCACCAGCGACCCAACAGATCAGCTCTCTGACTGGACCTCGTCCATGAGGTCCGACATTCTTTCATCATCATTCTCTTCCAACGTCCTTCGTCGCTTCTCGTCCATGATGGTAGCGCCCTCACTTGCTTCCAGGGCGAGAACTCGTTCCTCCGTCACGGGCTTGTCGGTTGCCATCAGATTTGTTGTTATTACTGGCTCCTCTAGATCCCTGAGCCACTAAGCACCAACCTGTCTGGCACTCCTGCGATTCGCTGCCCGAAGCCAAACATCGTATGTCCTCTCCGATCCCGCATCCGGATTTTGGATTCTCTCCTTGCACACTTGTTCATTGTGGCCTATCACGCCACAGTAGAAGCAGAAAATGGGGCAATCTTTCATATTTGAAGAAAATCCACGACCATTGCCCACCCACTGCTCTTACACGCCATCGGCGTTTGATCGGATGACGAACGTCCACCACAACTCGAATACGCAAATAAGACGATCTATTCTGAGTGAAGTTGTTCGGATCCATTTCCACAAAGGTCCCAATGTAGTTTCCCACCAATCTACAAACCTGTTCCGTCCGGAACCCCTCCGAAAGATCATGTAGTTTCACCCACAACCGGAGCTCGTACAGATCGACCCGAGCCGGTCGATCTCCCACCTCCAGCATTTTGCATATTAGAGCATTATGGTTAAAGGTCCACGGACCCCCTGCCACAACTCTTTTGACATCAGTTTCATGGAAAAACTCAAAAATGAATCTCTGCTCCATGTTTGCTATCCTGTCGTCGACGACCTCCATCACTCTCATACGGATGGCCGGCTTCCAAACGGAGGCCATTTGATGCCGCATAGCATCAAAGTTCACCACCGCCTGCGTGAGGAAGCGGCCCACGATCCTCCATGACCTGCCGCCTCCGCCTCATT
>JAYMTH010000580.1:0-19752 GCA_036897465.1 Pelargonium australe
TCAGCTGACCTCACATTATGGAAAAAAATTCAGAATTTTAGTTTATATTTTAGTAGAAAATATACATAATTTACCTAATTGACCTCACATGTTAACATAATTACATTAACAATTTTTTTTGACCCCTTATCTTGTAATTTCTGGATCCGCCATTGCGTAAGACTACACCGACCCGACCACTATCCGTATGTCACACAGTTTACCAAACAAAATTATCAGTCAACCAATTGTATCGTTCATGTGAAATTTGCGGCCAATTTGGCCTGTACATATAGTTCAAATTCACACATTTTACCCGCCGAATTAATTAGATTAATCATACTTATTAATTATTATACCATTTAAAAAAAAAATATTATCATGTAATATCTGTCAATTTCATTTTATTTTCGAGACAACTACACTCGTGAAAAATATTAGTATTATAGCAAAGGGTACAATAAAACTAACATTTTGAACATATTCGAAAAATACAAATTTCATAAAAATTGTGGGCACCACTGCAAAATCCACACTATCTACACCCTGTGACAGAGAAGAGGCAATCACATACACCTCTTTACACTCACACCGTCCGATTGGAAATCGCATCTCCCACGATCATATCAGACGGCTCATAACTAACACATACCTCTTAACTACAGGATATCCTTACCCGTCACCCGCTATTTTTCTTCCGTCACCGCCGCCACGAGTACTTACCGTAAATTCAGTGAATAAATATTGTAGAATAGTTTTGTACCCCGAATTTACATTTATTTTAGTTTTGACCATTAATTAGGGTTTTACGTGATTTTAGCCCCTGATCTAATTAAGTTTTTAGTTTACTCCTGACACTTGATACAATCGGGTTTATTACCGTCATGTTAGTATGCCACGTTAGCGGATGAGACGACACCAAAAATCAATAATCTCACGTTTTTCCCTCTCCACATTTAGACAATAGTTTATTATTATTCACCCTTGAGCTAGTTTTTTTTTTTTTTTTTTTTTTTATTTTTTTTTTATTTTAAATTTGGTTTTGTTTACCTCATGTTATGTATTATATTCTATTTCTTACTATAAAAAAAATAAATAGGAAGATATATTTCTTACTAACAATAGAGTTATTCAGACCGTCAAAGTTAAAGTCGCTTTGGATAATTTAAATAATAAAGATACAAACTAGTATGCATCTATTTATTAACATGGTTTGTAGACATCATGTGTGCGTGTGTATTTTTTTTTTTTTTTTAACACAATGTGTGTGTATAAATATAAACACACACAATGGTTTGATAATGTGAAAATGAATGTAGTAAGAGAATGTGAAATTATGTATTTGAATCCGTAAACACCTTAAAATTGACCTACTTTTTGTGGGTCCTTTTTGCTTAAAATGAACCTCAACAAATTTTTCAAGTGAGCTCAAGCTCATCTTGATTGTGCGTTGGGCCGGATAAACCAACACATTTTACTCGTAAATTTTGAGTCGAACTTCTGGTCCAAAATACACAACCTAGACCACATTCAAGTACAATTATGATTAGACCTTTTCAATTTGTATTAGAAAAAATCTAACCCAAAACTCGATCTATCACCTCTAGCGCGTGCGAACATGACATTTTTGCTTATGTAAAGACGTTTCAAAATCTGATTTGTCAACTCTATGTGACGGTATGCAACTGATTGTACCAGAGTCAGGAGGGTAAACTAAATTTTAACTAATTTGGGGGCTAAAGTTACAATTAACATAAGTTCAGGGGTACATAATGATATTACCCGAAAAATAAATCCCAAAAAAAGAGTAACCGAATATTGTTGTGATCAGATGACACCATAAAGCCACAGCTCACAACAACTAAAAAAGAAAAGTCCACTTTACTTCTCTCCGACTGATTCACATTTCCCGATGACCGTCGCGGCTCACCGCCGCCGGGAAATCTAACCGGAGACGCTACTTTTGTGTGTAATTTTCGTGCGGCATGTCCTCGGAGAACGAAGCGGTTTCGCGAACCTTCCGGGCGCTGGTAGAAGGAGCGGACCGGAAGTTCGCGAGAGTGAGGGACTTGCCGGCGTACGGACGAGTTCCGAGCCAGCAGTACTTCCAGAAGGTGTTCAAGGCGTATATGCGGTTGTGGAAGTACCAGCAGGAGAACCGGTCTAAGCTGGTGGATAGCGGCCTGGACCGCTGGGAAAGAGGCGAGATCCCGAGCCGGAACCTAATAACCTATAAATAATGAAGTAGATATAGTAATCAATTAACAATAGGACTCTTTTAATTCTTATCACTATAAGATAATTATAACTATCACTGTCTAACAATAATATCAATCTCATACTGTTCCATCTAAGTTCAGGGATTTTGGTGTGAGGTTCAAGGAGCTGAGGTTCTATGCGAGGTTTTTGTTGGTTTCGTTGATTCTGAACCGGACGGAGATGGTGAAGGCTCTTCTGGACCGATTTCAGGCTGTGGTCGACGACAGTAAATCCAGTTTTCGGGTAAATTTTCTCTAATAGTTTGTTTTTTGCTGTATATTTTTCACATTTATGCTTGAATTGGTGGATTCAGTGCTCAATTTTATATTGTTACGCGTGAAAAAATGTGCTAGTTTGTGCTTTCTGATGGCCCATGGCTCTGTTTGGTAGCTGAGAAAATTAATTATTTGTTTTGATTTGATTTTTCTCTCCCTTAATTTTACTTTCTGGAGAAATTGAAGTTTTAACTTAACTCAGGTTGAATCACATTTTCTGTACACATTGAGAACTCTGAACATGATTTTGTTTCTCTCTGTCTGTGATTAGTGTGTTAGTTTGTGCTTTCTGATGGCACGCGGCTCTGTTTGGTAGCTGAGAACATCAATTGTTGGTATTGAATTTATTTTTCTCTCCCTTAATTCTAGTTTCCGGAGAAATGAAGTTTGAACTCAATTCAGGCTGAATCACATTTTCCGTACACTTCGACAACATTGAACACGATTTGTTTCTCTGTCTGTGATTTCTCACCAGCTCTGGTTGCTGTCACTGTCTTTTCAATATTTTACTATGAATCTACTAAGTTTGATTTATATCTATATTTTTGCTTGAATTGATGGATTCAGAACTCAATTTTTGATTGTCACACTGAACGTTAGTAAAAAGTGTTATAGTTTGTGGTTTATGATGGCACATGGCTCTGTTTGGTAGTTGAGAAAATTAGTTAGTGAAATTATTTTTCTCTCCCTTAATTTTAGTATCTGTAGAAACTGATGTTTGAGCTTAACTTAGGTTGAATCACATTTTCTGTACACATTGAGAACACTGAGCACATGATTTTGTTTCTCACTATTTGTGATTTCTCACCAGGCTCAGGTCGTTGTTGCTTCCTTTTCAATATATTACTATCAGTCTAATAAGTTTGATTTATAGTTTTTTGCTTGATTTGGTGAATTCGGAGCTCAATGATAGATTGTTACGCTGAATGTTAGTTAAAAAGTGTACTAGTTTGTGCATTATGATGGGAGAGGGTTCTGTTTGGTAGCTGAGAAAATTAATTATTGGTTTTGAATTTATTTTTCTTTCCCTTGATTTTAGTTTCTGAAGAAATTGAAATTTGAATTTAACTCAGGTTGAATCACATTTTCTGTACACTTTGAGAACATTGAGCACAATTTTGTTTCTCTTTGTCTGTGATTTCTCACCAGGCTCAGGCTGCTGTTGCTTCTTTTTCTATATATTACTATAAATCTTATAAGTTTGATTAAATATGAACAAATTGGTCCAACTTAGGCATGACTTCTAGAATAATTTAATCCATGGTGTTTGAGTCCAACTAAGATGGCATTGTGATGTTGTTGATGACCTTTTTGAAAACTATGATGATATTCATGTCATGGTTTCTCCTGATAAGTGAAAATATGGGTGTTTAATTTGAGTTGAGGATAAGAAATAGCATTGGTTTACTTTAATGGGTTTTTGGAAGGTACACTATAGTAAAATTGATCAGTCCATTGCAAATTGTATCCTGCAGTTCAAATTTTTGGAGTTATGATTTCTGAATAGTACCTGAGAAAGATCAACTTGTGTAGTGGAAGAAATTGGGCATGTAGATCATAATCCAGAGTGAATTACAGTCTAGATAGAGATTGATTTTGAAGGTTAGTATATCAGTGTCTTTTCGAATTGCAGCTGTAGCTTAGTAATCTCATGGAGTAGGATATGCAATTGACATTATGAGGGTGTTGGCTAGGCAACATTTTTCTATTGGACAATCTAGTTTTCTGGCAATAAGGACTCCTAAGTGCATAAAGAGTGGGTATGCAGTATTTGATAGTTTTAGGGATTAAAATCAGAGGTAATGTAATAGTATTAGATAGTTATGTAAGATTGCAGTGATTGGTCAGAGTTGTTTTTAATTGTATACTGTGTGGTGGCCCTAGGGGGATAATGTTTATGGTTGAAGTACCTTAAAATGTGTGAAATAGTTGTTGGTAGTTGGTAACCCTACTTGGAATTTTAATAGTTAAACTGTTGGGTACTACACCATTCAGACAGTCACCCTAAAATATCAATTTAGTTTCTGACTTCTCCAATATTGGTTTTGGCATGGAGATTTATTTTATCATTCTCAACATGTTTTGCTGGGTGAACAACAAATATGGGTAAGGGTTGAGGAGGCCATAATTTAATAGTAGATGGATTATATGTGAAACAATTGCCTTTATTCTTGTTATGAGATGCTTGAAGGTTAACCCATTCCACTCATGTGCAAAAGGAAGTAAGGAACTGATGTTTATTTGTCAAGCTTTTAACAATATTATTTTATATGACACATTTAAAGATTGTGGACAGATGGGTACAGTTACCACCAGTTAATGTATTTGCTATCAACTGATACTTCCACATGATATTTGCATAATCACCAATGTTATTGTTTGAAGTATCCGACACGGCAACACGTTAATTTTACTGTTCTCTAAACTTGATTCTGGCTATTATTCTCTCTCTCTCTCTCTCTCTCTCTCTCCAGTAATTGAATGCATATAATTTGCGTTATGATGATTAAATAGTTTAAAAATCATCTTTAATTGTCTTCAAAGTAAATAACCAAATAAAACTCTGAGCAATGCCGGTAATTATCTGACATTTGAATTGTATCCTTTCAGGAGGCAAACTTCAAAGAATGGAAGCAAGTAGTACAAGAAATTGTTCGCTTCATGAAAGTTGATACTGCCTTTATGAATGCCAGGCCTTTGCGTTACTGTGTTATGTTAGAGTCCCATCCAGCTTCTCTTCCATACGTGGCTCGTTTCCATGCAAAAAAAGTTTTGAAGTTTCGAGATGCGCTCCTGACAAGCTATCATCGAAATGAGGTGGATATTTTACTTTTCTTTGACTGGTGATTGAGCTGAGACAATTCGTAGAGATGTCACTGTGCAAAAGAAGTCTGTCTGACCTGTTCATACATTGTGATTTTCAGGTGAAATTTGCAGAAATTACTTTAGACACTTTTCGAATGATGCAAAGTTTGGAATGGGATCCAAGTGGGTCTTTCTACCAAAAGCATCCAGTTGAGACAAATGAAAATGGTACTTTCATTGATCATTCTGCAGCCTCAGGAGTGATTGATATGAACTTGGCAGTGGATATGACTGATCCATCTTTACCTCCAAATCCAAGGAAAGCTGTTCTCTATCGTCCATCTGTGACACACTTGATAGCAGTAAGTTTCTTTGCCATCGAATCACTTTATTATTGCAGTTGCCCCCTTATTTGTAAAAGTTAACTTACTTTCCGCTTCTTCTACGAAAACCACATGATTGTCCATATTGAAGTAGTTACATAAAGTAGGCTCCTATCCTCTAGAGTAAAACAATTTCCACGATGAAATATTCTTTTGCAAAAAATAATAATTTATTTCCTCCATTCAATTGGTAAATGAAAATATATATGTGGACTAGTTTTCCTAGGTGCATCAAATATTATACTGGGAAACTGCAATTTTTTAGTTTACCTATTTGGTTGGCTTTACAGGCTCCTCTGATTGCGTGGTCAATAGAAAATTGTGTATTTCCACCTTAGACAAGCATAAATTGTGAACTGCTGTGAATGCCTTTATAATCAGTACTTGGTATGGCGTAGTTTCCCTATATGCTTCTTATGCTGGAATGTGATTGTTACCGTGATGTCACTGCAAAAGGCACATATTGTTAACTACTTGTTGCCTACTTGATATATTGTTGAAGAATGTGTACTTGGTTGCTAATATTCACTCTGTCCCAAAATAAGTGTACTGTTTATCTAACATTTTTGTCTTAAAATAAGTGTCATGTTTCTCTAACATTTTTCTCCCAAAATAAGTGTACTATTTTCTTTTAAAGAAGTTTATTATGCGTGAATTACCAATAGTATTCCTATAATAAGTTGGTTAATATCCTCTGAGTTTGTTAGAACACATGTCCATGAGCACACTTTCCTTTTCAAACTCTGATGTACGAGCAATGTATGAGCAGGTTCTTGCTACCATATGTGAGGAGCTCCCTCCAGATAGTGTTATGCTGATATACCTATCAGCTTCAGGTTAGTTTTGCTTCTAATCTCTGTTTTTCAGACAATCCAGTCACATAGTTTTCTCCCATCCGGTTATGGACCTCACTGAACAGTGACCAAAATGCAGGTAAGGCTGGTCGTAGTAATGCATCTTTATCAGGAAGCTCCGGAGGATCTGGGAACTCTTCGAAAAGTAAAGTTCTCTCTCAGAATTCCCATGGACAAAATGGCTCTATTCCGGATACCCATTTGAATGACAAAGGAGGATTAAATGAATATTATGAAAATTATCTCTGGTTTGGTTCCAGAGGGAATGCAGGTAGTTATCCATCCTCTATTCTATGCTATGATCAGATTTCGCTCTTAAGTTTTGTGCTTTTAACTGTTCACGCATAAGTCCTTGTGATGGATTATCATGTAACAAATATTATGTCCTATAAATTTACTTTTTACCTCCATTCTTATTATATTCTCCTTTTGGATCCCAGGTTTAAATAATCTATACCCGGGCGATTTAATTCCTTTCACTCGAAGACCTCTCTTCTTGATTATTGATAGTGACAACAGCCATGCATTCAAGGCAGGTTTGTCATAACTTGTGTATAGCTAGTTTGTTTATTACTCTATATATGGTTTCTGAATGAAACTTTGCTAAAACTTAAGGTTGCGTTTGGGAACATGGATTTGATTTGAAATTCGTCATTTGAAATTTTGGATTTGAAATTCGTCATTTGAAATTTTGGATTTGAAATACAAATATAATGTTTGGGGAAAACATAGAATTTCAAATGACAAAGTATGAGCTGTCATTTGAAATCTCATGTTCTATGCATGTTTTGAATGCCATTGGATTTCACTCAAATCCAAATCCAAATTTTTGGAGTTCCCAAACACCTCATTTGATTCAAATCCAGCATTTCAAATCAAATGAGGGTTTCCAAACACACCATAATATTAATTGTTATTTCATCTTAATTATATACTCCCTCCCAAAACAAGTGTCTTGGTTTTCTTTTTGAGAAAAAACTAAGGAGAAATTAGTTAGTGGTAGTCTGGTGGATATGTCCACTTGTACCCTCATATGCATATGTTGTAACAAAATCAATAGATGCTAACTAACATACTAAATGATATTATTGGTAATTCATACATAAAAAAAAGGACACTCATTTCTGAACGGAGAGAGTGTATTATTTGGAGAAATTTCATTAAATGTATGATTATATTGAGGCGGAAAATACTTTCTGCTCATACGCAGTCAGATATGTTGTTTGTCATACTGAAAATGCAATATTTATGCGTTTAGATGATATACTTAACCTTTTTCTGAGAAATTGTCTATGGAGATATACTTTATGTTATTGTACACAATTGTTGAGTTGTTCAAGAATTGCACGCTGGTGGGTTGTTATTGTTCCCTAACTATTTATAGAAGAACAACCAGAGATATAGGCCTTTAGCTTTTCTGTTTAACGCTTTGACTTTTTCTGCAAATGATTGACTAAAAAAGTTGTGCCTCTGTAATTTCAAGCCTCTTACACAGAAAGATGAATTTTTCAGGTTCTACATGGTGCAGAGAGGGGCGAGACAGCTGCTCTACTTCTTTCGCCTCTGAGGCCGTCATTCAAGAACTCGTCTGGTGATATAACACATAATGGAAGTCAGTTCACGTTTTTCTTGACCGCTCCTCTTCAAGCATTTATCTCAATGGTCGGTCTGTCCTCCTCCGATATTGATTCGGTAAGTTGACCTCAAAGCTATTCGAGCTTCCTCAATTTATATTATTTTAGTCTGTGCTCATATTCACAGAGGTTATACTTTTTTAGGACGTTTACGACAATGCGGAGACCATACTGTCCACTGTCTTCTCCAAGTGGGAAGTGATTCTCTGTACAACAACTAGCCTGGATCTAGTTTGGGCACAGGTTCTATCTGACCCATTTATTCGGCGGCTTATTCTTAGGTATTTATCATCTCTCTGTCTTTATGAACAAATTTCGTAATGAAAATTGCTATTTGTCCCATA
Organism: Pelargonium australe; assembly: GCA_036897465.1. NCBI lineage: Eukaryota > Viridiplantae > Streptophyta > Magnoliopsida > Geraniales > Geraniaceae > Pelargonium > Pelargonium australe. Next base: position 8,534 of record JAYMTH010000580.1, read on the forward strand.
TAGACATACCGTACACCATCAACAAAATAATGTACCCTTAAAAATGGATTAACTACCATTTTAGTCCCCCAATAATGAGGATCCGATCATTTTGGTATTTGAACTAAATTTATGCTAATATGGTCCCTCAAATATTAGAAAACGGCTAAAATAGTCCCAACGTTAAGTACCGTTAACCTTTTAATTTGTTTTGCTTACATGTCATTACAAATAAACGGAAAAGTTAACTCTACTTAACCATTTTGGTCGTTTTTCTAACATTTGAGGGACCATATTGGCATATATTTAGTTAAACCAAAAAACAAATGTACAAGATTTGGGACATGTAACATTCATTTTTCATTAAGTTAACTGTTTGCTTATTTGATGATATGTACTGCTTTCAGATTCATATTTTGCCGATCTGTATTATCTGCTTTCTGTCCATCTGAAGATAAAGACCCGTATCTACCCCTCTGCCTACCCCATCTTCCCGATGCCGTCTCCCCGATGTCGGAAGCCGTTCGATCTGCCGTCCACCGGCTTTCCGATCACCTCAGTGTCAGTGATTTGTTTTCACTTTGACTAGACACAATAAGGACCCGAAACCGAAAATCTCAAAACTGGTCGGAGATAACGACATTGCAGCAAGATATGATAGATCATCGTGGCAATGCAGAATGTTTGTTGGAATTGGGCGGCTTTTGCGTGTTTTATTGCACGAGCGCTGTTTCTTTGCTTCGTATGTTGAAACTTGAAACCAAGTTGTGGTTAGATAGGTGATGATGATTTGCAAGGCGCGACCGGGAATTGTTCGTGGGACTTGTTTAAATGCATAAGCTGGCTCCTTGTATGTTTGTGAGAAGAGCTGTCTCAGATTAGAGCTAATTCTTTTTACACCTTTGTAAAAGATAGGTAGTTCACCAGAGATTTTAATTTTTTTTTATTGTTGTTTTTATTTTCTCCATTTTGTGTTGCATTGTTACAAATATGTATGTTTGGAGAAAGTTGCCGAAGCAGCTTGTAAATGAGTATTCGTAAGTCTCTTGTTGACTGGTTTACATTTTTCAAATTCCTCATCCAAAATGCATCTTTTTATGTTCAAGTTCAATTGGTCATATTGATAATGAACAACTCTATTGTATCACAACGTTACCGGTAACGCTTTTTTCTTCGTGAATCCCCTCCGATCGTGGTGTCACAATGTTCCACAAAACACTTTGTTCTTCGTGAATACTTGGATGTTTTGTTCTTTGGAACTACCCCGAGGGTATAACAACGTTCACGGGCTTTGTTATGTGCGAACTCTTCTAGAAGGTAACTTACTTGTGTGACTACGTATAATAATATTTCCTGATATGCAACATAGATTGGATTATATAACACACGTCCGATTAATTTGACGGAGAGCCAAGTTCGTCATGAAAAGTTTGCTAATCAGTTCTGACAACTTTCTACAAACAATCCAATTCAACTCACCAATCAAAACTTATTACATATTTACACATTGGAAATATATTCAACCATCATTGGAAATTCAATATTTTTGCGAGCTAAAAAAAAAACAATTTTATTGCATCAAATCATTCTTCAAGAGAGTTGCATAATACTAAAGGGACCCGAAGACTAATCCAACTACCAAAGTCTGACATAAAAATCGCAAACTGTGCAAGCGCTCGAGACACAAAATCGCATAAAAATTCAATATTAATTCGACTTAATATACGAGTTGCTAGTTCTAAATGATATTCAAAATGTTTATTTATTTATTTATTTTTAAATTTGTTTTTGTTTGGGTACTCATTGCCACCTTAAAAATGTGGATTTTTGTAAGCTGTATCTACTAGTTCAAATTGTCAGCTTAACCGTATCTACCAGGACCATTTGCTATTTTGCTTGGTGTCCTTTGACTTTTGATGCAAGTTAAAATGACCAATCTAACCTCGCCCTCTATTACGGAAACGTTAAACCGTAATTAGAAGTGGTAGCAAATGGATTGACCAATAGGAAGATAGGATTAAGTACCGACGATCCGTGTCACAACTCCAACACACCATCCTGTCCGTCCAAATTGATCGAGAAAACACAAGTAAACTCTGCTTTAACCGTCCGATCTCAATTAGAGAAAGCACATGGATAGTAAATCTTATCCGTCCGATCATCCCAAATCGCGTCAGATCCTTTCTATATAAAGCCCTCAACTGCTTATTTCAACTTTCTGCCATTCAAGATTTGAAGAGAGAGAGAGAGAGAGAGACAGAGAGAGGATTTTCAACTGATTCAAGGTTCGTTATTTATTTATTTTTTAATTATTGTAATTTTTTAATTAGGGTTAGGGTTTTGATAATCTCTCTAATTCGTCGTTCGAATGAAGAACTGTTAGGGTTTGAATTTGGCTTTCGTTTATGCGCCTGAATTGATTGCTCACGTGAATGAAATTTAGAGTCTTGCTTCTGAATCATTTTGTTGTAGCGATCTCAATTGTTGAAATGTTAGATTAGGATCTGCTGGTTTATATGTATGAAATTGTCGAGATTTCTATATTTGTTCCTGTGAATTCGCCTAGTGTGAAGTTATTTGAGCTGGTGATCTGCGCCTTTTGACTAAATTTAGATGTCAATATGTGAACTTAATTGTTGTATCCATTATAATTTTTGTGAAGTCAGATTTGGTTCTTTACATACATTTATGGATTAGTTGAATTTTCTGTATCTGTTGTGTTTTGCAGAAATATTCATATGTTTGAGCTTGTTATCTGGTCAAATATGTAGCGTTGGTTAGAGCTTTGATGCTCTCGAATTTGCCAGTTGAAAGAACAATTAGGGATTTAGTTATGTAGCTGTTTTAGGTGCTTGAATAATTGCAAAACAAATAATTGAACGTTATGTTTGATTGTATATCTTTTTGTCATATGGTGATTGAACATATAGAAACCTAGTTTGCAGCTGGTTAAATGGCTTTTCTTTGTGCAGATGGCCCGTACAAAGCAAACTGCTCGTAAGTCTACTGGAGGAAAGGCACCCAGGAAGCAGCTTGCCACCAAGGTGTCTTGTGTGATATTGTGTTATTCAATTACCAAGATTTGAGTAACATATGTTAGATTCTGAGGTCTGAGCTCTGTTTTTTGCTTTTGTAGGCTGCTCGCAAGTCTGCCCCTACCACTGGAGGAGTCAAGAAGCCGCACAGATACCGCCCTGGTACCGTTGCTCTTCGGTAAGTGTGGCCCTCCATTATCAAAGCAATGTACTTGAAAGTTTGTATCTTTATGTGTTTGCTAATTTGATATTATGATTGTGCAGTGAAATCCGTAAGTACCAGAAGAGCACTGAGCTTTTGATCAGGAAGCTCCCATTCCAAAGGCTTGTCCGTGAAATTGCCCAGGACTTCAAGGTATCAAATTGTTTTAAACTTCAATGTGTGTGTGTGTGTATTTATATTATGAAGTTTATGCCATGTGGTGTTGATGTTTGGATTGGAGTGAATAATTGTTGTCGTTTTTTTTGCAGACTGATCTGCGTTTCCAGAGCCATGCTGTGCTTGCACTGCAAGAGGCTGCTGAGGCCTACCTTGTTGGACTCTTTGAGGACACCAATCTTTGTGCCATCCACGCCAAGCGTGTCACCATCATGCCCAAGGATATCCAGCTGGCTAGGAGGATCAGAGGGGAGCGTGCTTAGTCTGTGAGTGCGCATGACTGTTGTTGAGTTGCTGAAATGGAAGATGGAAGATGGTGGTTTTTGGATGTTGCTTCTTTTGTCTACATGAATTAGATATAGGAAGAAGATAATATTAGTGATGGGGGGTTTAGAAGGAAAAAGACTTTTGTTGGGGGGTGGTGTGCAGTTTGTTATTTTTCCTATTATTTTGTGATTTTGTTTGGAACTACTAATGTTGAACATGTTTTGTTTGATCCATCTAATGTAGACATAGTTTGTTATTATAGTTGTTATCAGTATCATGATTTGTTCAAATACCAATTTCTCATATTGACACATTCTCCTGTGAAGGTTTTATATTTGTTGTTGTATGAATTGGGTTCCAATACCTTCAGATTAGCTTGTGGATTGAACTTCTTATATGAGAATTGAGAATGTTCATAAGATTCAGTTTCATGGAAAATACACTGTTGTTTGGTGTAATGCCTATAAGGCCTCCTTCTGAGTTCTCATTAAGTTTGAGCTTTTTCACAAGTTATTTGAATTGGTAATCAACTTTTGTTTGACTAAAATACTAAGGTAGCGTTTGAATTATATTCGGATGGTCTGTTCAAATCTTGTGCACCAGATCATACGTGTGATGTGCCTTTAAAATCTTCCGAAGGAAGAAAGCCCAAAAATGAATTGGTCATTCAATACAAACAAATTGTGAACTCTACAATTCCTTATTCACTATTGACTTAAAAAACTATTTGTTTCATCTCATTGCTCAGATCAATCCCATTCTAGGATGAAAATGAAAGAGAAAAAGAAGAAGAAGAGATCAATAGGTTACTTCTGTAACAGTCTCGTCTCTTTGATTTGAATCCAAATTCATAGCTGCACGCCAACTGTTCGACAAAATGCCCAGCAGAGACTTTTTTGTTCACTGTAAATGGATCCACTGTCTTTTCATCTTCTGTTAATAACCACTCTATGCTTGTTTTGTTTAAATGCATATATGTGTTCATGACAAAACATAGAATCTTTACAAATACACATAGTTGTCTTCCTTTCCTTGTAACAACCTATTTTGTTTTGTTTTGTAGTTGGAACATTCTCTTCTAATGAACAATCTTTCAGGCAGCTGCAAGGAGACAAATCTGGAATTCTAACCCTTAAAACTATATTAAATGACTCATCAAGGTCAGCTACTCACATCTTTATTTTAATATTGTCACCATTCACTTGTTGAAAACATTTTTTAGCTATATATGGCTATACTCTATTCTATAAGTTGTAGAGATTGACTAAGAAGGCTTGTGTTCAAAATCTTGGTTCATATCATATTTTGGGATCCTTACAGACCGCATCTAATGATCGACAAAAAGTCACAAAATACGAATAGGTGAATTTATTGGCTCATTGCACATTTGTCCCGCGGCCCAAATTGTCAAACTCAAATCTAGCAGTAGTGAACCATTATATGAATGAACCGATTGTAGCAAATAAAACCGGACCGGTCCAAGCCAAAATTTAGGACTTGGAGCTCCATGAAAACAACCATATAATATTACAAAAGAAACCACCAAGAAGCTCCATTTTGGTTTCTTCTCATTGCAACTAAACCACTTTGACCCCAAACCCAAAAAGAAGCCATTTTTGAACCAATCTTTCACTGGACAACCCACCAACTGCGGAATTTTATTTTCCTTCCTAAATTCTAGCTTCCTCAGCTAGCTATTCTTGGTGCTTGCTCATTTTTTAGCAGAATCTCCAATTATAGGAGCAATATAATAAACCAAACACATCCATTGAAGAAGATGTTACAATCTGCTGGACCCAGGTACGTGCTTTTTCTTGATTCATCTTCTCCAACTCACCTTTCTTTTTTAAGCGTTTTGCATTGAATTCTATAACAATCTTCTTGTTTTTGAGTTTCTGATAGTTAAAACAGCTCTGTGTACGTTCTTGGGTTTTCGAATATTGTGTTGAATGATTTGCGGGCGGTTCTTGTTTTGAAGATCAATAAGGTTTACTGAGAATTGTAAGAGGAGTTCGTCATCGGCCGTGTGTAAGGGTGTCCCCGGAAAAGGGAGCCCTCTGATCACATCAGAATTCAGGCCACGGTCTTTGAAGTCTCTCCCACAAAAGCCCAACTCCAACGGTTAAAAATTTATCCAAGGTATGTGTATGCATATATATGACTAGCTTTGATGTTTTGTGGTATTCTCTATTGGGTTTTGTTGGGATTGTTTGGTTGTAATTGGGTTATTTAAGAGTGATCGTTGACGCAAGAGTAAAGTTGTTGTTTTGAGGTAAGAGGACTCGAGGGTTCTAGAAAAGAAAAGAGATTTTAATGTGTACGTGGGTAGTTTTAACGCAACAGTAAAATTGTTGTCTGTTGACTTTGAGGTCGAGGGAGAAGAAAACAATCTCTATTTGATGCACAGTAAAAATTTTATAGTCTGGTGAAGAAAACAATATCTACTATATACGCAAATGACTTTTTGAGACCTTAAAATGATGGAATTGCAACTTTTTTCGTATAGGATTTGTGTGCATAGCACTCTTTTCTAGGACTCCATACAAACTTTTTTGAGTTCTTAAGGATCTTTCTTTGATGTTTTGTAGCATACTCTCTTGGGTTTTGTTGAATGTTAGGTTTGTTTATAGTAGTTATTTTGGGAGAATGGTAAAGTTGTTGTCTCTTGACTTTGAGGTCGAAGGATACATAGACGGTGGATTTGTGGGACAAGATATTACATGTTCTGTTGCATACATAAATGACGGTTTTTAGACTCCACATTCATTGAATTGTTTCACTTATTAACGTTGTGATAAGATTGCGGCTCCGATTGCATTTCTATGTCATGTAACATACATAAATAATTATTTTCAGATCCTGCAACAACAAAATTGAAACTTAACCCGTAACACATGTTGCACAATCAGGTTCCTGGCGTTCATCGAACACATCATTAAATGGCGGATCCTGAAGTAGTAGAAGACAAGTCAGGTGCAAAGAAACAATTGCACTCAACAGTGGTAGAAAGAGACCGAGCTCTAGACGAGCTCAAGGGCATGAAAAGAGTGGCCGAAGAGGCCAACACGAGACTCTCCGACTCCCTAACCGCCCAGCCAAAAGTCACCTCCGAGCTCGATATGATCAAGCAACAACTACTCAACACCAAGCAACAATTGAAGATCAAAGACCGGAGCATCAGGAATTTGAAATCCGAGGCCGAACGGGCAAAAAAGTTGGAAGCAAAATTAGGGGAAAAAGATGCCTTGTTGGACAAGTTATCAAGAGAAATGAAGACTCACAAAGCGTCCGAGTCAAGAATCCGGGAACTCGAGCTTGAGTTGGAGGAAAGGCGGGAATCTGAGACGAAAATGCTTGATTCATTGATGACTCAGACGAAACAGCTCGAGCAAACGAAGATTTGGCTCGAAGAATACAAGCTAATGGAAAAATCGAAGGGCTCGAAAAACGGCGGGTACCCAAAAATGCTGGGGTTGAACATAGAACTAGACAACCTAAGATCGGAGCTACACTTGGCGAAGGACAATCTTGCACGGGCCGATGAGAGGGAGCGAAAAGCCTCGTCCCGGGCCAAAGGCTTGCTCGAGGAGCTCAATAGAGTAAAAACCGAGCTGAGTTTAGTGGCGGAAGCCGAAGAAAATGGCAAAAAGGCTATGGATGATCTCGCGTTCGCGCTCAAAGAAGTCGCTACAGAAGCTAATCAATCGAAAGAGAAGCTCAATATAATGCAACGGGAAGTGGACCGAGCCAAATCCGAGGCTGCTCAGGCCAAGTTCTTGCTAAAAAGCATGGAGAATCGGTACAAGACTCTATTGGACGAGGCCAGGAAAGAGGCGGAGCAGCACAAGAACAACTCCGAGAGGCTCCGGCTAGAGGCCGAGGAGTCGCAAATGGCGTGGCACGAGAAGGAGACCATGTTCATCAAGTGCATTAAGCAAGGCGAGGAGGAAACCGCCCTCGCGAAGCGCGAGAATAGCAGGCTCATCGAGGGCCTATCCGAGGCAAAACGCATGATCAACACGGGCAAAGAGGAGAACAAGAAGCTCCGGGACATCCTAAAACAAGCCCTCAACGAGGCAAACGTCGCGAAAGAGGCCGCGGGGATAGCGAGGCAGGAAAATTCCCAACTCAAGGACAATGTAGCCGAAAAGGAAAGCGCCCTAGAGATCCTGAGCAGGGAAATCGAGAACCTACGACACAACGAGGCCATGGCCCACGACAACATCGAAGAACTCAAGAAGCTCCTTCGCGAGGCAGAGGGCTCGAAAAACGAGTCTAAACCCGAAGTAATCGAGAAAGAGGTTAAAGATCCTAAAGACCCCCCGAAAGAGGTTAAAGAGGCCAAAGACACCAAGAAACCGACGGAGAAAGAAGAAAAACCTGAGAAACCCGCTCAAAACCCGAAAGAAGTCCCCAAGATTCCTAAGGAACCCACCAAAGACCCGAAGATCCCGAACCCGAAAGACTTCAGAGAAAAGGAGAATAACCTCAAGAAACTCAGCAGAAACTGCAGCCTCAATCTAAAAGAGTTGAAAACATCCATGAACAAGGAAATGAAGATCAATCCTAAGGAGATCAAGCCCGTAATGAACAACGATTACGACTATGAAGACGAAGATTCATTGATGGAAGATCCTTTAAAAGGATCTATATTCGATACAGCTTCTCCGGTGTCTCGCACGCCTCCTCACCACAAGAAGTCCCTTTCTCTGTCGTTCGCGGACGATAGGACGATGAGTACTGCAGAGTTTTCGGACCACGATGAAGATACGGATCAGGAGCATGATCAAATAGACAAGAGCTCGAGAAAGAGGAGACCATTGTTCAAGAGATTTGGGAACATGTTGGTGAGAAAAAGCTTTCACAGAAGAGAGCCAATTGTTGAGTGATCAATGGAGAGTTTTGTAATGTTTGTGATGTAGAGATTGTTTGGTTTGTAACTCTCTTTTTTTCCCGGAAAAGAAAAGGCAAGAAAATTTTCTCCCATTTGGTTTGTTAGCATTTTTTTTTTTTTTTGCAATTCAAATTTGTGTTACTCTTGTTTCTTGTAAAAAGATTGTATTTAAGTTCTTTTTATATAAAGATTTGTTTTGTTAAATCAAAGAGAATGTTTAGTTTTGGTCACCAAACTATTCATTCGATTCCAAATTGATACTCATTTTGATTTTCATAAAATTGACCGTTATGGGCTTTTAAGTACAACTAAATTTGAAATTCTTTGGGGCTTGGACTGCAGTTACGAACTGCAACTAAAGAAGCAAAATGGGGATTTGACTTTAAGTTGGCCCTTTAATTTTCAACTATTTTATCTTGCAAAACTAATTGAGCTATTTTGGTCTGATATTCTCTAACACCAAGAAAACATGATTGAATCCCTCGCTTTAATGCGAAATGGGTTACCGTAAAGAAAAACTGTGGCTTTGATTTTGAGCTTTTAGCTTTAAAATATAGTTAACCACATTATATGTTGTAATGTCGTGATTTGGAATTCTGTACGACGTATGTTGTTTTGGACTATTTTAAAGTTGTTTAAAGAGCGTTTTAGTCTTTTCATTATTTTCCACTCTATCAACTTCATCAATGTTGGGTTGAGCGGATCCAATATAGGATGGTAACACAACAATATCATTTCTAGTGCAAGCTAGTGACAACAAAGAGAGTGGAGAGAGAGAAGTAACAGTGAACATGAACACATGGTCACGTGCTCGGAACGAGATTGCACACTCGAATCAATCCTAGAATCAAAACTCATAGCTCGGTACGACATATATTGTTATGGGCTATTTTAATGTCGTTAGAAGGGTGTTTTACACTTTTCATTATTCTACGTTGTACCAATTTGAATATTGGGCTGAGCGGATGCAATATTATAAGATGGCAACCCGACAATACTACTTCTAATACAAGTGACAACAAAGAAAAAGAGAAGCATTGCAAACAAAAACCAACAAACAAATAAACCACGTCCTCAGAATGAGACAACGCGCTCGAAAAAGACCCTAAGACTACCATTATCAGATTTTAAAGTCGTTTGAAGGGCGGTTTAGGCATTTTATTATTTTCCGGCTCTTCTATATATCAACTTGAATGTTGGGTTTGGCGGATGCAATATATAGGATGGTTTGGTGGATACGTGTTGGGACTATGCATTTACATGGTGTTAATAAGGAGGACCACTCTATGCCACCTCTCTAGGAAGACAAGAATATTTATTTACCTATCTATTTCACAACTCAATCCATTGAATGAGTCTATGATTGTAGCTAGCTAGGTTTGTAGCATACTTGGAGCTCTTGCATCTCTTTCACATTTCATTGGGATTGGGACTTTGGGTCTCTATGTCTCTCAATTTCAATCTCTTAAAAAATATCAACCATCAATATTGTACAATTTACTATGAGCCAAAAAAGCAGCTCATTATAAGATTGGAAATGTTGAGCTTTGCTAAACAAAATGCCATTAAAAGACTTTAGAAATGACTGACTATATCATAGTAGGTGTTTGCACTTCTAAATATCTTAAGTTCGAGATTCAGTTGTTATGTTTGTTTATAAGAAAAAAGACTTTAAAAATGTCAAGTTGATTATGTATGTTTTGAAGCGAAAATTCAAAGTTTGATTCATGTACTTCAATTGTATGTTGACCATTTATAGCATATATGATCTCATGTTATGAGTTGAAAATCTAACTCATGCAACAACATGGTCAACACGTACATGAATAACATTTTTTTTCTCTCAAAATTATTAGGGTTTAAGATCAAAGATGATAGTTTGAGATTGGGTTTGGATCGGTCTTTCTGTTTTAATTGAAAAAGAATTACCTAGAGCCCAATTGACACGAGGTGCAAAATCGCAAATGGGTTATGAATTTTACATAGAAAATGTGTATTCACAATACTTAAACACGGCTTGTCCGGCCGAATTTATATTCAATCGAGTTTATTTTATACATTGAACTCTTAAAGTTAATTGTTACATAGACACCCGGTGTCTTGAATTGATAAAGTAGTCTCAAAAGTTTGCAAATCATTGATTAAAAGCAAAATTCTAACCAATATCTTATTGGTTTTGCATATTCTTCACAATGAAGTAAAGCTATATAATCAACACCAATCATCACATGATTATTTGTTGTTTTTTTACACATCTTGTCCAATCCAATTTTGTTTTTATTGTCAATTTCTCTATCAACCTCATAGAACATTGCATATATTAGGGTTATGTGTGGTACTAGGAGTGTTTTTATTATTTTCTCTTATCTCATAAATCATTTTCTCATGACATGTTTATCTTCAACCTTATGTCATTTTCAAATTGCTATAAAGTTTACTTAACCATGTAACCAATGTATATAGAGGTCGGCCAAGAGCTAGTAACCCTAAAAAACCATGTGCACTTGTGTGGCTAATTATTAACTAGATTATATATATATCATTATTTTTTAATTCCTCCGTTTCAAAATGAGTGTCTTGTTTCATTTTCACTTTTGTCCTAAAATGAGTGTCTTGTTTCCTTTTCTAGTAAGTTAGTTATGCATGAATTGTTAATAATATCCTT
>JAYMTH010000581.1:0-19749 GCA_036897465.1 Pelargonium australe
TTATTATCTGCGGTTAGAAACTGCAATAATAGTATATTTAACTGCGGTTGTAAACTGCAACAGTGTGATAATTTGGACTTTTAGCTGCAGGTATTACCTGCGATTAAAAACTGCAATAAGAGTATATTTAACTGCGGTTATAAACTGCAATAGTGTGGTAATTTGGACTTTTAGCTGCAGTTATTATCTGCGACTAAAAACTGCAATAAAAGTAAGATTAATTCAATTCCTAACTACAACTGAAAAACAAAACGGACATTCGCAAAACTCTGACCTTTGTGTTTAATCAATCATTTCATACTATTTTTTATTTTTTCACGATCAACCACGATTTTAAATTTTTGGGGCCCAAATATAAATTTTGCCACAGGGCCTCTGAAGTCTTTGAGAGGCCATGTATCCGTTCCAAAAAAAAGTATATATGTATGTTATAATATATTATTTACTCAAAAATTAAAACCCAAGCAAGACTGGACTAAAATACTAGTTTTATAATAAATGTATAGACCCAAATTGAGTAAGGCTGATTGGAACGAAAGTTAAACTTTATCATGTAAATTAAATTCATTTTGTATTCAGCTCACTTGTACGGCACAACTTTGCACCAAGCCCATCGCATAAGCCATGATTTGCTATTATAGGCATTAATAAACATACACCTTGTCCTCTCTTTTTTCATCCAAAATTCCATATTGATAATATATACTTTTAACAAAATGGTCAAATGTCTTTCTCCAAGTATTTCTACTCTCGTTTTGCAATATTTCTAGCAATGATTTATCTCACTTTTAATGAAATTCTCTTTTTAAATACATTTGTGTAGCTCTAATTTTACTTGAAAAAGATATTTGCTAGCTATAGCTCTCATTTCCAAAATAAATTTCATTGCACACCTACAAATTTTAGTTTATAATGTGTTCCTTTGTTTCGGCTCTAAGCAAGACTATGTACGAATTCGAAACCATAAAAAGGCTCAAGATTGGAATTTGAATGGTTAAGCTCCTACCTTGACACACAAATGTGAAAACAAGTTCAGTTGATTGGGTCTATTTGACTCAAGAGTCTAGATCTAAAGGCTCATCAACATGTATATCCGTATTAGAAAAAACATGGTTCAACACTTGGAGGAATTCACAGGAAACTCAAGTTGCTATATAATTATGGAAAAGAATACATTAAAAATACAAAGAATTGAATTTATCCACAACTACAAATTCAATCTCTATAAAAATGAAAATAATAATAATTAAAATCCACTAGCAAAATCACAACAACAATCCTACAATTATAATAACATTCTCCACAAACCAATTGAACAGTATATATATATATGTGTGTGTGTGTTTATCAATTTACATGAATTCACTAATATCAAACGTACTCTCTGGAATTTCGAACTTCATCAAATTGCTGCAGTAGCTTTCCCTCTCATCCTCAGTGCTGCTGTTGATGAAGGTTGATGACGAATTCGACTTAACTGAGTCGAAACAAAAGTTTTGGTTGAAGTCATTGCTCATTGATTCGAAGCATGAATTCCCCAAATTATCGTGTAATTTAGGGTTTGAGCTCGCGCAAATATAATTTTGTTGCACCGTGTTATTTGATGCAAACCCTTGCACATTGGCTTGTACGAATTGTGTCTGGTCCAAATTCGAAGTGGCACAAGCAACGTTATTAGAAGTGGTGCAAGATGGGACTTCATGCATTGTTGGCACTTGGTTTTGCATTTGAGGATTGTAGATTTGGTTTTCTTGGTTCAAAGTGAAGAGGGTTGTGGCTAGTTTTAGGAGTTCTTGGTTAACAAGTGGTTGTGAGACCATTCCCATCAAGGTAGAGAGGTTGAGGAGTTGTGAGGGGTTGTTGCAGAGAGAGGAGGTGATGATGGAGGATAGATCAAGAAGATCAAGGCGAGGACTGTGGGTCACCGGATCAATTCCCATTCGGAGGAGCCTCTTTCTGATGTGGGTGTTCCAATAATTCTTGATTTCGTTGTCCGTTCTTCCTGGCAAGCGAGCTGCAATTGCTGACCATCTATGTTTGACAAAAAAAAAAATGATTATAGTAAGTTACAAGAACTATTAGACTAGCTAGCTTATGTGACATACATATACAGTGGCAGAGCCAACCATGGAAAGTGAAGAGACACATGTTATTTAGTTCTTAATATGATATTAAAAATTGAATCAAATTTATAATTTTACGAGACTTTAGATTTGTGAAATGAGTCATTTACCACACTAAACATATCAATATTTGAAAAATCGCTATTTGTTAAAGTAGGGTGGACCTTTGTTTACTACATTCTACTTCAGTTTCCGCCATTGATTATATTTTCAAGTATTAAAATCATAAAACCAATGAAATTAGTAGAAAAAACTAGTAGTATCTTACTTGTTTCCCATAACGCTATGCAGCTGGATGATAGTTTCTTCTTCTTCGAAAGAAAATCTTCCCCTCTTAATATCAGGGCGCAAGTAATTAGTCCACCGGAGACGACAACTCTTCCCGCACCTCTCAAGTCCTGCAATCAACAAACCCACAATGAAAAACCATTAGATGATGAGTACAAGCAATGCTAGGAAACCATCAAATTTAAAATCAAGTTGCATACATATATGTATACACGTGTAATGACCTACCGGCATTCTTGGGAAGAGATCGCCAGTTTCCGGGTCCATGAGACTGAATATAGTGCATGAGCTTGTGATCTTCCTCAGGAGTCCATGGACCTTTCTTCAGTCCATTTTTATCACAACAAGGTGCTCTTCCCATGGATACTATCTTTAGTTTCTTAAAGGGAAGCACTCAAAGAAAGTGATGAAGAGCTGTGAATTAGTCGCAGAAGTTATTAATAGTTGTTGAATAGGGCCTTGTGTTTTTGAGAGCATCTCACCATCTCATATATATACATATAGTTGGAGAAATATTGATGATTTTCCAAGTCAAATGTATTTGGCGCCGCCCGAGTCTCTCTGGCGACACGTGCCCAATCCTGTATAGTGGCTCAATCAATCTGTGTGTGTATGCAGTAGCACAGTGATCGATGTTGTAATTTTCTCTGGACTTTTATGTGTGTTTTTATTGGATTTTTTCACCGATATTTTAGTTTTTCATAGGAAAAACTTCCATGTCAACACAAATTGCATCATGGGGATAAAGTCAAAACAGATTTTGACAATGTGCTAATTCTCTTTTTCATCAAGCAAAAAGTTCTATGACTGTGTCGGCTAGATTTGCCTGGTTGAGAAAAAAATAAACCACTAGTGGGTCAACATGTGCCAATTATTTTTAATTACAAATTCTCGTCTATAGATCATACATAAATCATTAGAGTTCTGAAAACTCTCTATTGACTCAAATCTAATATTTCAAATGAAATGATAATTTTCAAACACAACGTAAAAGTACTCGTATTTGTACGGAACTAGGTGTGATACGTGTTTTTGCTCAAGAAAAAATTGATACGCTACGTCAGACTTCATCGAAGGAAAAGAAATAGGAGAGTACAACACAATACCTCTAAATTAATACCTATACCTAGTACGTGCTATACTATACAGTAGTGGGGATAGTCTTGTTTAATTTACTTTGTTTTTAGTTTCTTTCTTGTTTTTCATTCGTTTCTCAATTTCTAGAAGAACAATGAAACTTTTTTCCTGTTCCTTTTTCATGGAATGGATACAAACTGAAGACACATGGCAATTTATGATTTGGCAGCCGCAGCCAGTTTGAGATTAAAGAGATGACAGTGAAAACAAAAGTATGCTTTATGGTATATTGAGGTTTTGTCAATTTCTTACACGCCAAGTACTTTGGTTGTGATTTGTGTATGGGATTGGGCGGTAAGGGTTGTTAGGCTCCCTCATCTGCTATTAGAATTTTGCTCTTTTTTCTCTCATTTTTAAATTTTTGTGACTTCACAAAATGGTGTTATATGTTATTCTTAAGCGATGTACATAATAAACCTAAACCATATACATATATAGTCCATATTAATACGCACGTGAGATTTGATAACAAAGATTTTTGTCAATTAGTACAGCACATCTGATATGTTTTGTGTTAAAGTTATTATTGCTCAAGTACCAACAGAAATGTGTTCATGATTAGTGCTATTTGTGTAGTTGGTTTCATTATAGTTATTTGCTCATCTTTTACAATTTTCATATAGACACATCGTAATTATCTTCGTCACCACTACATGCTTGTATGTGAGTGTATATTCGATGTTATTTTGCTTTTTTATTGTAGTAGGCCTCTCACTGTAAGAAGTTTTGGTTTTCTTTCTTGGTTAAAGTTATTTTTTTGTTTGTTTGTTATGAGTTGTTGAACTTTGTTTAATATTGTTTCGCGCGTCATATGTTTTTTAAGAGCACAATAGTTGATCGTATTACAGGCAAGTTTTTGTACAATCACGTAAAAGTCGACCGTTCTTCTGAACTTTCGATATTTGCGAATGAAGTTACTCGTATTTGAACATTTAATTCTATATCATATGTGTTTCATTTGGGGACTGAAATTCGTCATTATTACTATAAAATTACTACTTATTTCTTTAAAGAAAAAATCATTTCGATCATTCTAGACATAGAATCCCAGATCCTTCATCTTTATTTTTTTTTATAAGCACGCGGTATCTTTTATTGCTAGCCTGAAGGTAAAAATAAAAGTACAAAAAAGTGCATAAGACCTAAATCAAACACGAGATAGGTCCTGCCACCCAAGAATGAAAACGAAACCTATTACAAAAAGATTATCAAACAAGGAAAAAAGTGAAAGAACCAAACTTCAAGTCTGAGTGACGGTGAAGCAATACCACTTGACCTTTCCGAAGGAAACCGAACTGCAATGAAAACGCCGGCAACCATACAAGGCATATTGTCGACATTGATAATCGAGAAAAGCCGCCACCATAATGCTTGACGTTCCGATTCAGAAACACATTCACAAGCAAGCAGATACAATTAAAGTCTGAAGACGACGAGAACGAGAACCCGATTGAAGGAGCTTTTTATTACTCATTCCGTCCTAAAATGAGTGTCTTGTTTCCATTTTTTGCAAAAATTAAGGATTACAAAATAATTTAGTGAATCCAATATAACCATCACTTTCCCATCTACACCTCATGTGCAAATCTGCCCATGTGCATAAGTGATAAAGGTAATATGAGAAAAACAATAATATAATAACCTTAAAATAGAAACAAGACACTCATTTTGGGACAAAATTTTTTGACAAACAAGACACTCATTTTGAGACGGAGGGAGAATAATATTTTGGACTTTAATCATTTATTTCTAATCATACCATCTTGCTGTCGATTAATTTTAATTGGATTTAAAGGATGAGTCATTACTCATGAGCTTTCAGTGACCAGATTTTCCTATTGGAGGCAAACTTTCCAAGCTGGAACATATAATATAGTTTTATCAAATACCATTACAATGAAGACACGTAGCACTATAAGTGACAAGCTTCTCTTTCTACTTCTTAGCTACCAACAAAGTCAACTGATCCGATCGAGACATGATCATCACCTTCTCTTCTCAATCTGTTTGTTTTCTTGTCTCATTTTTGACAATTGTCCCTAGTACACACAAAGTCATGACCAAGCTTCTTTGAATGTTGCTTCATCTCCAGATGCTATTTATTTTCTGTGAAACACAATTCAAAGGTACTGAAAGTCTGGTGCTCTTTTTCATCCACTTTTATCTAACAAAACCAAGAGATCATAAATGGAAAGACTAATAAAATGGTCAAATACTTGTTTATTATTTTCTTCCAAGATTTGCCTTTTAAGTCAAACACTGTTGCCTCTTTCTTGCCTTGCCTTGTATGATCTTCATTCCTAAAAAGCATTCTAGAAGAACATCATTAGTTAACATCTCTTCTAATCCACAATATTAGTGGGTCATTAATTTAACTTTTATGGATTACTTAATGATTATAAAGCTCTCTATCATAATCTAATCAAGTATAGTACTTATAATCAATAACATTCTTGATAATAATTAATTAGTCTCTTGTCTCCGTGTTTGGGGTCTAAGCAACATCACGTTTTCCTTGGATTACACTAAGCTTTCAACTAATTAAATCAATGGATCTTTAATTGATTCTCTTGTTGCATCTTGGCCACCTTCATTCATATTTAAAAGGGTTTTATTTTCTTCATGAATTTCATGGACGCTTACGTAGCCAATTAATTACATGTCGCAAATCTAGGGTTTGCTTGTGCATGGCTTACCCTATATAGTAATCTGTATGTCACAAAGTTGACCTAAATAAGATTATATAAAGGAGCAGTTAAGTGCATATGAGACATTTTTGTTGTCAGATTTCTCCAACAAATTTTGAATATTACAAAATAGATCTAACAAATGGCTAAGCTAGTTCACACAGTACTCATTGGAGTTTTAGTTATTAATTGTGAGATCATTATCTTGTAATTGCATGATTTTTTTTTTTAAATATGTAGATTCTGATATGATCAATGATTAGAATATAGTGGCCACAGAGATTTGAAGTTCGAAAACTAGGATGAATTATGGGGGAGTAGTTCAGATCAGAGCCCTATTAATTGGTTCCAAGGAGTTGTTAGTCTCACCTAATATGATGGCCACGTGGTAACAGCTGAATGGTGTGCATGGAAATAATTAATTAGCGTGGTGTAGTCATGTAGGCTGTATTATTGTTGGTCTACTTGCTATTAGAAGCTTTTATTTTTAGGCCAATGTGCTGCATAATATTGGTGCAAACATACATAATAAAGGGGATAATATATTTATAATTTGTCGAATTGGATGGAATTTAGTATTGTTTTTATTAGTGTTGTATATTGATCCACGTATTCTTTTTTGTGTGTTCGAATAATTTATTTATGTGTTGTGTAATTTAATAGGTTTTCAGCTTGAAGAAACAGTTACATAAGAGAAGAATTGACATTGAGGTGGTGCATGAAGCTATTCATGACTCTCTTCTTTCAAGTATTTCTCTGTTAGTACAGACATGTTGAATCAAATAGTTGATGCGTTTTGCATTTTTTTTTTTTAAGGTTTCAAGTTCGAACTTTTTTGTCGACAGTTTGGAGTGAACTTTATGGGTTGAAGAAAAAAGTAACAACTAAAAGAGTAACACTCCCTAGAGGGTGAGAAACACTAGCTGCTTATCAATAAATATATATAAAAAAACTAGTCCACTACTGCTTATTATTATTGGGGTGTGATTTGTGACTAGAGACCCAATGTTTAAATTGAGCCTGCGATTATGACCTTAGCTAGGCTAGTTACAAATGTGGCCCTTAAACTTTCCTTCATGTTGGGCTCAGTCAAAACCCATATCAAGCTTAAGATTCAAAGCCCAATAAAATTTAAGAAAAACAGGCTTCGGGCCACATGGGTCGTTTATTACATCCACCACAAGAAACCACACTTTAGGAGACCGGCTTTAAGTGCAAATCCATCTGCTATGTATACTTGGTAATACAATACATACCGTACCCAAATTGGTAACAGTTTATTCATATATTTGGTAATACAACCCAATTTCTTGATTACAGTTAGAATTTGAGTAAAATTTAGACATAATTTGATCTAGATCAGTAGTTGATATAATTTCAGAGATGGGCTTTAAGGTTTGTTGCGAGCAGGCGTTGAAGATATGCATCTGATCCTTATTGAGAGACATCCCAATTTCAATCCCGCCTTCTTCGTCCTTGCTCTCCGCTACTGAAATAGCGCTCGCCACATCTGTGTGAACCACTTGGCTCTTTCTTGGCCTTCCCCACCCGAAATCCGTCTCGTACACTCTTAATTTTGGCGACCCAGCCACCGTCACCAGATTTCCAGTTTCCGATGCTTCTTTCCAACCCGACATCCGTCTCAACGCTCCGCTCTCCAATTCCTTCACCCTTTTCCCAATAGCTTTAGCTGCAGCCAATATTCCATTTTCACCAACTAGCTCACTCCTCTTCAGTCTTCACTGTCACAAAACATATCGCTAGGCAGTTTCCAAAATATGTAACCGGTATTGGGTATTCGAAGCCCTTCCTGTTCCGACAATCTGCTGCGAAGCACAAGTGATCCATTTCGTTGATCAGCTCGGATTCAGCTGGCGTTTTTTGCTGTGTATGTGATGTGATCTGATCAAATGAACCCATATAAACGCACATGTCACCACAAACGCTGATGCGTGAAACGCTAAAGCCTCTTCTTCGTCCACGCATTGGGCCAATACCCAGCGCTTCAGTTTTAGAATATGGGCTCGGCCCAATACGAATGTGTCCCTGACCATATCTTGAAGATCTCGGCCCACTTGTCCTCGTATGTTGAGGCCACCAAATCTTCAACAAAATCGGCTCCAGTCCGTATGGATCCGCAATAGCGTCCCTGTCGTGGGAGGGCGGCGCCGGCTCATTTGACGCGTCCAGAAACGTCAAATTTTGATCGTTTGGGTTTGTGGTGGTTCTAGAAATGAACGCCCAGGATTTCATGAAATGATTGAACGCCATCCCATCTGCCGCCACGTGGTTGAACTTAGCTCCGACGGATATGCCGGAATTCGGGAATACGGTTACTTGGAGTGCGAGAAGAGGAAGCACTCGGGTCCCGTCGGCGGCAGATGAAGCAGGCGGTAGCTTTGGGACGAAAGGGTGGATTTCTGTGACGTCTCGAGGATGGTCGGAAACGAGGCGGCTGAAATCAAAGGAGGACTCGGCGACGGTGAAGGAAACGGAGGCGCCCGGAGAAAAGAGGAGGTGGGCTTTGTGGGGCGGAGGAGGGCAGACGAGATTGGCGGCGAAAGGGAAGAAGAGGCGGAGAGCGAGGGAGAGAGAGTGCTTGAGGTTGGGAAGGACGGTGAGAGTGAAGTGGTCAATTGGGCGAGGAAGGTGGTAGAAGCCAAAAGCAATAACAGGAGAAATCAGAGCTTAACCTCATATAACTTGAAGCTTTAAGCCTTGCTCAACATTGGCAGTGAATGTGTCCATGTCCATCCTTGTTGAGAGCCAATCCAATTTACAGCTAAAGAAATAGCGCGCATGTGACAACAAACGTTGACACTCTGAAACATTAGCGTCTCTTCTTTGTCCACGCAATGGGACAAGACCCAATGGTTTAGTTTTGTAACGAACACTTGGCTAATCTTGAAGGTAGCCCTGACCTTATCGTTAAGAATTGCAGGTTCATGGCATGTATCCTCCTCGCGATTGGAGGAACAGGCTCGCCACTCCTTCGGGAAAATGGATTCTAGCCCATTAGGGTCGTCGACAGAGATCTTGTCGTGGGACGACTGCGACTCCAACAACGTGTCATGAGATTGAGACGACAACTCTTGACTTGGGGAGGAGGCTTTGCAAATGAACTCCCACGATTTCATGAAGTGACTGATCACCCTCCTATCCGCCGCCACGTGGTGAAACGCGGCTCCAATTGCAATATCGAAGTGGGGGAACACTGTGACTTGAAGGGCCAAAAGTGGAATCGAGTGCTTGTCCTTGCAATTTGATGGAGCACACGGTAAGTTTGAAACGAAAGGGTTACACTCTGAGACGTCCCGAGGGCAGTCGGAGATGAGATTGATGAAATCTGCCGAGGACACGGTGGTGGTTGTCAACTAGACAGAGCAGTCGCGAGAAAGGAGGAGGTAGGGTTTGTTCGAAGGGGGAGGGCAGACCAAGTTGGCGGCCAAAGGGAAGAAGAAGCGGAGAGCGACGGGTTGAGTTATGTTTATTTTTCTGTTTTTGCCACTACATCATTTATAGCCAATATTTGCATGTGGTGTCCTCGATTTCCATATACGTACAACTTGGTCCAGATCCAAAAGCCTATTTACCCTTGCGACGGGTTGAGTTAATTATGAGTGGTAAAATTACAATTTGGGTAAAAACATGTAGCTGTCACTTTTTCAAATCAAGGAAAACAAACATATAACCATCATAACCTGAACGATGATTTAGCTGGATCACCATTTCCATCCTAAGCCTTACATATTGGAAAGCTGATCCACAAGGTCTGAACTGTGGAAGATCCAACTCTATCACATGTTGGGAAAAAAGAGACGCAAATACAGGATAGGAACTGCACAGGAGCCGACAGGCATTGCGGAGCTGAAGTCTACTGGCCAATATACTGGTTATCTCCCAAACATTTTGTAATGGCCTCATTAGCCTTCTGTGAGTCTGACCTTTCTTGTATTTTCTTCTTCTCCCTGAAAACCAGAAACAATTAACAAACCTATTCCCTCAGTTTGATGTCTACGACCCCAATTATTCAAAATTTGACCAAGTAATTTTTTACCTATCCACATATTCCCTTAGAAGCTCCTTTGCTTGAACCAACTTGGAGAGCAGGTTGCGGTACACATCAAGGTCACGATCCACACTTTTCTTGTTGATGTTCAAGGCAGCACAAAGCTGTAGGAGATGGAGCCAACAATAAATGTAAAGTTACAGTCCTGATAACTTTTCCCCTTTTAGGATATTAACATAGTTGAGTATCATCTTCTACCAAATTAGATTCATACTGAATGATATAAAATAATTCCACTTATTTCTTGTGTCACAGTTTTCCATAACATCACTTAGCTAGCAGGCTTATTAAAGTATTGCTGAAGCCAAATCCTTAACCTAGTACTACTGTATTGGTATTTCGTCAGTAATATTAATATGCCAAGGCCCAAGGTACCGCATTCTCCCTGAACCCTTAATATAACCAACAAAGCTCATAATGTGATCTATATGCCCTAGCAAGCAAGCACTAACCCTATATTGATAATGAAATCTATTGTAAGTTCATTGCATGCATCAACTGATCCTACCATAGCTCTTCAATGCATCATATGATTTATGCCCTAGTAAGCCAAGATATAACCCTATATTGATGATGGGATATACCGTAAGCTCATTGCACGGTATCAATTGAACATTCCGTAGTTATTTACTGCATCAATTTCCAGATTAAGGTCGGATATGAGTCTCTTAGATGCTACATAACAAGTCTCAAGAAATTTCATTTCTCAAAAATATCTTCAAGACAATTTATCCCAAAGATTTCCCATTGCAGTAGGGTGATATAACAAAAGCCAAAATTCAAAGGTGCAATAGAAGTTGTTGTCCATGGTGTCTTGTCAAGTAAAGACAGCAAAATTTATGGGTAAACAAAAGTTTGGCTTTGAAAATAATTCTAATTTAGTAAGAACTAGGCAATGCATACAAAACCACAAAGACCTAGATGAGATAATAAGAAAAAGAACCACCCCTAACATCAAATAGGCATGTCAGATGAAGCCACAAAATGAATTCAGTGCCACCTAAGACATCAATTACTATTATTCTAAAATAAGGCATAAGCTCAAATACCCCCAATTCCCAATACTACTCAAGCCTCAAGGTTATAAGCCTAAAATTTTATGCACCCTAATACCAATGAAGAAATCGTATACATGCTGCTATGCTAATCAGACACGTGATATTATATCTGCAAAAATAAAATGTAGATCATATGATTTGCTACCCATAAAATTTTCAGCATACAACTAATAACATAAATCCTAGCAAATACGATTTTTTTTTCATTTCTTGAGAAAAGAGGAGCAAACTTATCAAACATATCTGAATAGCTTGCTAAAAGTGAAGGATCCCAGAATTTAGATTATAAGGAATTTTATCCCAGATGAAAATCTACGATTTGCCTAAATTTACTTGAGAACAGTCTTTGACCACAGATGTCCAACTATAGCATAAGCAGAGCCAAGCATTCATTATATAAAATATATGTGAAACCAATGAACATCACTGCACATGAACTTTTTTGTTTAGGCACGTGAGCAAACATATAATATATCAAAACACAGCATAAACTAAAGACATACCTTTTCTAGTACAGTGGGTTCAGATGCATTAGCCAACTCAAGAAGTCGAAACAATCCAATAGCAAAGAAACGGCTATCGCTGAAATTTCCCCTCCCAGCTCTTTCAGCAATGTCCTTCATTATCCCCTCAACTTCCCCATCTTTGGATGAGAACTCAACTAATGAGCTGGAAGTCTGAGACCGAGCCCACTCTTCCAGCTTCTGAGCATCAGTTCTGTAGTGTGTTGCATACAAAACTATTCAATCTGAGGTAAAGCACCCTTCCAATATAATTGATGGAGTTCAAGAATCAAGAAGGGATAACAATCTTCTTAAAGTACGCACACCAAACTTAGCAAAACATGCAGTTAGAATATTTATTTTTGTGTATAATCTTCTGAAGTAATAAAAGATCTTTCATTTTATCACCACCCATCAAAGTTTTATCTATTGATATGATGTATCTCTGATTTCTTCAAGGGTATGCCTCGGGTTTGCAGGCTAGAGAACCATTATGCTTCCTATAGTTTTGACCTTTAGTGCATTCACACATTTAGGAAACTTTTAATAAAAATATAATACATTTTTATGTATTTGTGATACTTAGCCTTAACTCTTAAGTCTTAACATTG
Source organism: Pelargonium australe (assembly GCA_036897465.1). Classification (NCBI taxonomy): domain Eukaryota; kingdom Viridiplantae; phylum Streptophyta; class Magnoliopsida; order Geraniales; family Geraniaceae; genus Pelargonium; species Pelargonium australe. The sequence goes on from JAYMTH010000581.1 coordinate 12,477, forward strand.
ATTTATTTGAGGCATTTTATTTATTTTTTATGTATCTGATTCATGTGAGTCCAATAAAAACTACGTTGTTTAAGCCCAAACATTTTACCAGAGTTAACTCAGTAACGGGAAATTTCAATTAGCAAAAAATCATAAGGTTCTTAATGGAAAACAAGAAACTAAGTGGACAAACCGGTATTGCTCTGGGTCCTCTTGCAATGCCTTTATGTATGCTTGGAAGATGGCTTCTCGATCTTCATCACTTGGGTATCCATCCATGAGTTGATCATATACAGTAACAAAACCAAGGGCAAACACAGGGTCATAACGAAATGTCCTCTTGTACTTCATGAGATGTTGCTGGACAATCAGTTCCTGCAGTACTGTGTTGTATATACTAGGAATTGGCCGCTTATATGCCTTAAGAAAATTTAACTTTGTCTCAGCTACTGTAGGTGGGAGAGCCTCTGCATGTCGAATAAATATATCATAATCAAACTAAGAAAGATTTAGGGGGTTTTATCTAGCAAACTCTGAACTTTAATTAGGAAAGACAATAAGAGGAAAAACTCCACACTGAATTTCGGGGTGATAAAGAAGAAACTGTGAGCTTATAACTGCAACTAGATACACCTGATTACTTTACATTTTGATGTAGAGATTTTTATAGATAAAAGCTTGAAAAACTTCAAAAGCCATCATATTAGGATAATCATATTCCTAGTTTCATCTCTTCACAATGTTACAGCAGTCAATCAAAATAGCCAGTTCAAACGTTTATGCAGAACCACAACTCACCCTTCCATTTGAATAACTGAAGGATTTTCTACTTCAAACTCTGAACTGTTGTCAATCTTATTTCTTACATACATGCAACAAGAAACACTACAGTATTAGAACTTCTAAAATTGCCAGACCTATATTACCTACAAAATATAGTCACCTCTAATCATGAGCAACCTGTAATTTATCTATTAATTTCACTCAAATACAAATATTGTTAAAATGAATCAATAAATTCAACTTTGTTTTGATGACAGTAAGTGACTAAGTGTAATGAAATCAAACAAACAAAAAATTGAAAAGGAATACTAGTCTATTGACGAGTCAGATCAATCACCTAAAACAAAAATGATGAACATAAAGAAGCAATAAACAAAATTTCCAGTTACATTATCTCAGCTTCCAAACAAAGACCACGAAAATGAGCTAACAAACACTGAAATTGAGAGAATCTCACCGGAAGAAGACGACATGCACCGAATAACCATCCGAGAGCCTGGATTCGTGACCCGAACATTCAATGAATGGCACGGAGAAGTGGTACGAAAGCGAATATTCTCTACATTAGAAGAGAGGCCGCGATGCGATGAAACGGAGAATTTTCTCTCAGAGGATTGAGCGGTGATAGCCGAGAAAGAGAGAGAAGAAACGGCCGCCATTTCTAGAGAGAGAGGGGTCGACAAAGGGAGGAGAGAATGAACAGTTTGTTGAGTAGAGATTAGAAAGTTTCCGGGAAAAATTATGCCATAGTTGGTTGGGGGGAGGAGGGAAAATAGAGGGGTTGCATTTGGGTTTTAGGAAATTTTTTTTTTTTTCTCGAGAAAAAGAGAGAAAGTGAGGCAAGCTTATCCAGTGTACATCACACAACGAAAATTGGGTGATTTAGTGATGGAACCGATAACATGTGAACACGTGGAATTGGGAAGTTATTTTGATTTCTTTATTTAGTTTAGGAAGTTGCTTTTGCTTCCACTCTATTATCAAAGTTCCTTCTTGTTTCCTGCAAATAGCCAAGGAAAAGGAACTTCTGTGGTTAAGGTTTGTTGAAAGAGAAAGCTTCTTATGGGTTGGATTTGGATTGAACTATTGAACTACCTTCTCCTCGTGGTCATGTTACATGAATGGCCTGTTCTTTTCTTGACTACTACATTCTATATGTTGGAGATAATAATTAAGAAATGCTCTAGATTAAAGCAGGAATCCATTTGGAATCTCAGTCAAACTAGTTTACACTTTGGTAAAATTAGTAGTCCAATATTTAGCTTCTACGCCAGACCTAACAAAGACATTTTGTTTGATGGGAATTCTGTCCAATCTGGATTTGCATGGAATTCCTTAATAAAATGTTGGTAGACCATGTTTCTAATCTTCATATAACAACTTTTGGCCGAGTATTACACAATATTATATTTTGTTTAACAACTTCTGGCTGAATATCTTTAACTCAAAATATATCTCAATATGTTTCAATGACCAGTCACAAGAAGATTCGAGAGATTCATAACACTTACTCATTAACGATTATTCAACCGAATCATATATAAAGGAAAAGTATTCATCTTGGTGTCGGGTTTGACATATAAATACAAATGGAATGACTTGATCAAATTAATCAATGCACAGATATTAGGAAAAACAAAACTGAAAAACTGTTCTAGAGAAGAAAGTTAGTGTGTTGGGGACTCTGGCGGTTGTGGGTGGCGTGAGACGATCGAGCTTCCATTTTTACGTATATCGAGACTTATGCGTCGAACAACGTGAATTGTGTCAAAACAGGGTTTGGATAAACGTTGATTTGAAAAACAATAAATCTATAAATCTCTACCGCGACGACACGTGACAAATAAAATTGTCACTGATGATAGAGTGCGATTCGGTTGATGATTTTTTGTCACTAGTATGTGATCAAATTCAAGAGAACTTTGGAAATATTAGCAGACTATTACGTACAGGAACAAATCCTTCGGTGTTTTAAACGGTTTCTATTCCTAACACCTCATTGGAAAACATTATTTAGGTATTAGGGAAGGTTAAGAATAAATAGAAAAAAAGTCTGATAAGAAATCTTAGGCTTATTGACAATACACTACTGAAGGTCTCTTAATTGCTTGGTTTGATCACTATCATTAGTTCATTGCCTTCTTCTATTGAAACTCTCTTGTATGAATCTAGCATAACCCATAGTGCTGTATTCCATATAAACACCATCTCTTAAAATCATTTTTCTAATTGGAAACCTTTTTCAAAATATACAATCACAAACTCATAAGTTAACAAGTTAAGATGCAAAATAAAAATATAGAAAGTAATGTTAAAATTCATTATATCAGTACAGATACACCCAGGTATACTAGTTTCTTACTCTCTAAAACATGATTATTTCTTTTAAATCCCAATTTGTTATGTTATTACATGTTTTCAATCAAGACAGTTGTCTGCAAAATCACTATTCAATGTCATAGCAAAATACAGAGAAGATTTGAAATTTTTTTGGAGGCCTGACACAGTTATGTGTCAATCTTATCCATGTACATGAAAAATCTCTATATATAGACATGAACCTGTCAATGCTATCCATCCAATCACATGGGCATATGCTCTTTGCTCCAATGTTTATGGATGCAAATATGCATAATATCTTTCTTTAATCTGCAATGATCTTGTTAACTACTTTTTTATTGCAAAGTTGAACAAAAATTATCATGGACATGACCTGAAAAACTGTACCAACTATGGAAAAAGTTGCCAGGAATCTCCCTACTAAAATCTAATTTATGCACTAAATGCAAGATTTTTATAGACTTTAATTGAAGCTGGTTTCATTGGTATCTTTTTCAGAATGTGAGACCTATGATTTTATATCTGATAATGGCAGCTGGATTACACTTTCTACATTGTTCCAGCTTCTCCCTTCCCCTATATATACTATGTACGTATCTAAGTGGCCATTGCTCTTACCACCTAATTATACAAGCCACAACCACAAACCATCATTCTTGTCTCTCTCAGAAGAACATGATCTCAAGACCAATTAGCAGGGAACTCTTACAGGTAGGTTCACAGCCAATGGTGAAAGGTATAAAAGATCAAGCTCCAAGAGACTCCACCATTAGTTCTCTTCAGGCCTCAGATCCTGCATCTAATTACTCTGCTAAGCATGTCACAGGTACTACGAATTATACCAAAGTGTTCAATGACAATAACAAGACAAAGCAGCCTGAGGAATCCCTCCGGACTGTGATGTACTTGAGCTGTTGGGGTCCTAACTGATGCGCTAGGGCTCTCGATCAGATCAAGGATCAACTTGGAGATCTTTTCTATGTCTGCTGTTTCCTCACAAGACATGGAAGCAGCATACTGTTTATCAAGTATGTATATATAATGTTATCTGAGTATGTATTTACCTGAAATAATATTCAGAGCTTGTGAACATGACTGTGCAATTTGAGCCTACTTCACTTCTAAATGAAAATCTGGTACCTACAAAGTCTAAGTTTGAAGCGGTACTCTACTAGAGAAAAGGAAGTTTTGGGGCTCGGAAAGTATATCAAATGACATTTGTCAATCTCTATTGCAATTCTAGTAAAAGGATTAAGTTCGTCTATCAGCTCAACAGTAAAATCAGGATGTCCAAGCACAAACATATATGCTAAACATAGAATAAAGGATCAATAGAGTACTGAAATTAAACTCTTAATTCACCCATAAACTCTAATTTTAGAGAATGCAATAATGAGATGATTGCAAAACATACAAACTATGTCATGCTTGATCCTTCACTACAGTACTGAATCCTTGTAGACTCAAATGTATTGTCAAGTTCATCAAATTGCTCACTACACTGTGAGTCAAAGGTCAATAATAGTAGATACACAAAGCTAATATCTCAATAAGCAAAAGCCTTCAATATCCCCCAAGACAGGAATTTGGTGCATCAACACAAGGATCATATTGTTTCAGCCATAACTGTCTGACCTCTTCATTGGGACATTTTGTCAAACAGTTGAAGACAAATATCAAGCTTTTAGAAAACAGTCATCTTTGTCAATATTAGCTCTCAAATGGGCATCACTTACGTAAGACAAAACAGAATTGATCCAATCCCTAATCGGTACCTTACTTTTGTTTTGAAGTGACCATGGATAAAAATACATTATCACGTCCATTTCAGCTTTTTATTTCCCTACCAATAAACAATAAAATGAAAACCAAAGCAGCTAAGAGGGTAAATTCGAAAAAATCAATACTTTAACCAAGAATGTATCATCTGGGTCCCCAGCAAATAAGGTGCACCAGATTTTCAGCCTTCTCAACTTCCCTTGGACTGAGCATCTTATTCCCATCAGCCTTCACGATCGGCTCCACAGTGCCTGAAACCCATCGAATCTGATTGGGGTTATCAGCTTCAGATCTGGGTCTTCCCTGAGAAGGCTTCACTGTCCCTCTACAGCTCTGCTCCTTGAGCCCTTGAACTGCTCTCAGCCCAATCCGGCTAATGTGCCTCAGACTCATCTTCTATTTTAAAATCTGTCTTTGATACAATAGTTTTGCGCTTTTGCTAGAGCTTTTAGGTTAACACAATCGGAAATTAGATTTTCTTGTTGAGCAAGCCTACGCCATTAATACTTGTTTCCCCTTTGATATGTTGGAATATTTTGTTTGGCAAGGCCTAAAATTAAAAGAATATTTGGTAAACTTAATTTTCTAAACATGCCAATATTCAGAGGGCTGGTAATGTATCTTGAGCCCAAGCCAAAACAAATTCCTATGGACAGGGCATGCAACTTTTTTGGGATGAATAAAATTCATTAAAAACACTAGAATAGTTCAACCGGAAAATTTCATTACTTTAAGAGAAAAAGAAAAACAAGTAAATTACACGGAGGGAGAGAGAGGGTACATGAAGAAATTACAGGACCAAATATGGAAAAACTAATGATTGGGTCCCCAAAAAATGAGATGGAAGATTTTGTCAGCCTTTTCAGCTTCCCTGAGCTTGCGTTTGTGATCGTGATTATCTGCCATAGCCAACCCGACCTTGTTTGTCTGGCGATCGGAGGAAACCCATCTGACCTGAGAAGAGTGGCCGCTTTCTGATCTGGGTTTTCCCTGCGATTGAGAGGCCAACATGATAGTCTTGGTGTTGTGCTCTTTCCGTTTCTCAAACCTGATCAACTGATCATCGCTCTGTTTTCCGTTTCTCTATTTAGGTATGTTATGTACCAATAGTAAGTAGCTGTAGGATCTAGTAGTGAGTTTCTAACCACAGATGTATGATGTTGATTTTTCTACCTGCCCATGTGTAGTCTGGGCAATGGTTTTGGGAAAACATGTGGCATTGATTTCCACAGCAAAAATAAATGGCGTGTTATGTTATTAGATGTAATAATTGTGTGTTATTTATTGAAACTCTTATGGCCACAAAATTAGAGATCCACAGCATAGGGTGAGTTTGTGAGAGTTGGAAATGATACTGAAACTTAGCAAAATACCCACCCAATTGAATTAACATATAGTTAGTCTTGAAATATACTACGCGATGTTGAATGGAAGTTAAGACTAGTCACGCCGTTCTTTTCTTCAACTACCATATACGTCAAGTATGGCGAAGCCATATGGAGTTTCAAAAGAGCACGACATCAAGACCTCTTTGTTCAAATCACGTTTACTCTTTCATGATAAGATATTTGAAAAAACTCCTATTTTGATTATCGATAATGCTCCTTTCAACTTTCATTCCTAAAGAAGCTTAACTTACTCAAATTTCACTTTGGTTCTCTAGGGGTGACAAACTCTATCATCAGTTGCCCAAAATCATTTACTTCAATTTCGGTTTTTGAAGGCCTCTACCCATCCGAATCGCCAAAATAACGCATAACCTCACCATCACCCCAAATAATATGATAATTAAAGGAGTCAGCCAATGGCTTTGATGTCACGACATCACTTCTTCATGGTGACCATGTTGAAGATAAGCCGAAGGATTCATGGTGATCATGTTTAAGATCAACAATGTCGCGACATCTACATGGTGATCACATTGACAAACATAAAGATTTATGGTGACTATATATGTATAAGGCCAAGGTGATGACATCGCTCCTCAATGACGTGTCATCTTCATAATGTCCATGTTTATAATAAAATAAGTGACTCAATGTGACTATGTTTAAGATTTGGACGACAACATTGGCAATTAAGCTAAATTGGTCATGTATGGTTCGTCGTTCAATTACATCTTGCTCATCGCCTGAAAGTGTAGAGCTCCAACACTTAAACACACCTTATTTCTAAGTATCATTATGTATATTCTTTTACAAGTATAATTTCCTTAATTTTTTACATTTATTAATATAAATACATGCATACAACATATTTGTGATTGGGCCCATAAATTTTTGGAGGAGTATTCACACATGTATTTTATTTTCATATATTTGGTACAACTAATGAAAATGTTTAGGGTAAAAAATGGATATTTTTCAATGTTATAATATATTTACTTACATTT
>JAYMTH010000582.1:0-19744 GCA_036897465.1 Pelargonium australe
TATATATATAAAGTTATGCTCAAATCATTATGAGAAAGAAAAACGTAAAACACATGTACCAGTACCACTATTAAACATTAAAATCAAGACTGTAAAGTTTGAAGGATAAATAAAAAAAGAGAAGTGAATTACTTTCATTTCAATATTGCAAATTGCCAAACACATTTTGTTGATCAGATAACAAACAAATCTCATCAACCAGGGTAACATTTGCTAGAATAGCTATGAAAATACCACTGTTACCATGTCAATGTGAACAGCTCAATTAAAAGGAAAATGACAGGACCCCTTGGTTAAGAGGAAATTTTACTATTAAATGTGTTTTTTAATCAACTTTCTTACTCACCAGCTCTGCCCAATAGCATTTTTAGGTTCTAATATTTAGTATATTTTATAAAATTGCAATTTATTTCACTCAGGTAAGCGCTATTTTTGCGTCTAGTGCTTTGAGCAATACGGGAGCTCTATCACCTCAAGTATGCTTTAGCCCCTTTGACAACCTTGGTTGGCACACTATCTGCAAACACCGTGTCCAGAAACTGTGTTGAAATCCAATCCAGATATTACTTCGATGTCTGTGTTAGTACTACTTACAGTTAAAACTTGTAAAAATATGCATGTGATGAGTACAAGTAGGGTTTCAGAATTACAAGTCGCTAAGTTAAAATGTGGACTGACTACTAAAGCACAATTATATTCGACAATAGATAAATGAAACCTGCATACCTGGTCACGTTTTTGCTCAACCAAATTTGGGGGAGCTGAGCTTGTTCGAGCTGGAATCTACATACAAATTAAGGAAAAAGAACACAGCCCTTCAGCTCTCAAGATAAAACACTATGAATCAGATTAAAGCAAAATGCAACTAAACATAAAAATTGAACCTGCATGCCATTCATAAACCCAGGACTTATAGACCCAAACTGAAAAGGGAATGCCTTGGAAGCACCTTCTGTAGCTAAGCCATGAAAAACTCATAATTAGTTACACGCATAGCACTAGGATGCAATAGTCAAATGAAATTTATGCTGGTGATACACTATCCAGGAGATAAAAATTTGATACCATTTTTCAAGCTTATAAAATAGAAAAATGACCCCAACATAAATGTATAGTGTGAGAAAAAGCAAACCTTTAAATGGGGTTGTAGGTGCTGTTGTGTCAGAACTCATGGAGGCATGTTGAGAAGTCGGGGCCTTTGGAACAGCTCTGTTGCTTCTCTGAGGTGCTGATTCAGGTTGCTTCGCACCAATGCTTGTAACGGGCACATCAGATGGTCCTATTAATGCGGTGACAAAGAAACAGCCAAGATAAATTAGTTTAACCAAAACCCATTACTCAACTATCACACACTGTGGTGCACCAATCAACACAATTTACAAAGCAAAAACAGCACAATTTTCAAAATAAGAAAAGTCAATTAGAACACTCTTACCATGCAATTGAGGTGGCAGATGACCCCCATTCTGGACACTTGGATTGCTGGACTGCGGAGAATTGACAGTCCTTTGACCTCCATGTGCATTATTATTAAACTTCTTGAAACTACATATACAGAAGCACGCAAAACACACAAAAATGTCAGGGAGTAACAAAAACTAACTAAAATGGAAAAACACGAGTCTCAAACCTAAAAACCCTAGTTTGGCAACCCACAAACATATTCCCAAACAGCATAAACACGAAACCCCAGCCAATACCTCCGAGTGGGAGCGATCGACGGTGAAGGAGCGGGCTGGCCGCCGCCGCCGCCTCTTCCGGAGGATCCCGAGGGTGTTCGCTGCTGATTGAAGCTGGCGGATCGGCCTGATTTGCGGTACTGGGAATCGCTCTTGTCGGAGGACCTGGATTGATTGAAGGACATATATCCCAAACCTTAATCCCTCCAATTAAGCCTTCGTTGATGCCTGCATTCAGAGCAAATCAAGAACAAATGTCAAAAACAATCCATTCTCATTCCAGGTGAATCAATGTCAAACAAAACGCATCAAAATGAAAACAAACTTCATATTATGAGCGGTATGGTTTGAAAATTGGGGAGAGTGAATGACCTGTGAGAGTGCAGAGAGAAAGGAAAATTAGGGTTTTTATTGGGTTGTCATTGTAACATATTGTTAGTGAGAAAGTGGAGGAGAAGGAAAAGAGAAATGGGCACAAGAAAACAAATGGGAAAGTTGTAGTGTAGGTGAGGAAAAATGGTGGGTAACAATTAACAAACTAGCTGCCAAAGGTGGTCAAAAGATAGGTTTTTTAGGAGATCCAAATGGCTCTTGTGAATTGTGAGTGAGAGTGCTTACTATTCGGTTCCTTCTATACGCACGTCGTCCCCTAGGAGATGACACAATGGTGAATGCACGTATCTTATAATGGGAGTTCACGAGTTTAATTTTTATTGTGTCGAGTGAGATGAAGTTTTGGGTTAGACGGAGGATTTATTAAATTTCGTTTTGAGAGTCGGCTAGGACTTTCGTACGGTTACAGTTGCTCTTAATTTTTATAGTGGCGACCGTCTCTTAAGTTTGCATATAACAAACTGTGTTTCTCTTTCGCTAAAACAACGAGTTCTTGCTTTAATAACAAGTTAGTGGTTTAAAAATAGCAACGACGTAGATTCGCGGTGATTTTTTTTATTGGAGTGTGCACAGAGTAACAAAATGTATGTGGTAGTATTAGCCGGTTGTAGTGAGGAAAATGTGGCTTAAAAAGTTGGTGGTTCGGCCGAAGCCCTTAGATCAATCATTGAGTTTGTTGTTGCATCATATGGCAAATCCGGTGGTGGCAAAGGGTGGTTGGCAGAGTCTATCACGGGGTGTCTTAAGATCCAAGAGCAATTATTATTAGTTGTTCGTGTTTTACATGCTAGAGGAAAATTTCAGTGCCTTCAACCTAATTATTCATTATGCTTTGGATTCTAGAATTACATACGACCACCCACTCTTTGGAACCCAATTAAGAGTTTCACAAATAGTCATTGACTCATTGCATCAATGCCACAAACTTATCCCACTTCAAACCAACCTATCTTACCCTTCCCCCCAGCACCTGCCCGAACATACCATCTGACAATCTTTCCCGACGAAAACATCTTCATTCGTATTAATTATCAGTCACCCTTGATCCGAAGGATCCCATCTATCTAAATTAGAAAACATTCCATCACCATATATCTAGAGGAACGAGAATGTCCCCACGCGTTCATCGTCGCTGCCAATAGAAATACTTCATCTGCTTCCCCCACTTGTTGTTCCACAACCCACAACCAATATACGACGCCCTACCGAGCAAGATTGGTTCCATTCGAGCTAGTAATCTTTCAACCAATCATCAATACTGCGACTCATATGATACCAAGTATCTAAGAATTGATAACTCAAAACTATTAAATTAGTCATATATTACTTAATTCATTCAAATTTCACTACCCGAGGAAGAAGTACTATTTACTCTCTTTCTAGGAAAAAAAGCAACAAAAGAAAATAGATGCTGCTTTTATTCACACAATTTCTGGTTCACATAAACTTATTGTTCTAGCAAGGGCAAGAGAGTCGGTTCTTTAATCACGCTGTACTGGGACACATATCCTCCAAACTGCAACAAAGAAATCAATTGGTTAACGACCGACTTTAGGCGAAATCGAACATCAACTGATACTCATACAAAAAAAAAAACATTTTTTTATTATTTACCTTTGACCCAAACACTCAATTATGTCGGTAGTGAGAGTTGACCTCTTCTTTTTCTCAAAGGCACGGGATGCAGCCTTCCTCATCAGAGCACACCCGGCAATGCATCCCAACACTGTCGGTTTTTCCAAACTACTGCAGTAACCAATATCACTCCTCAAACACTAGTTACACTCTGTGTGTGTGTATATATGTATGTCTGTATGTACGACAGTAGTAACCAATATCCCTCCTCAAACACTACGTGTGTAAGATAGAATTGGGATGTAAGCATAGAACCCGAAACTCGAATTCCTACAGTGTGTGTGCGTCTGTAAGATAAAATTGGATTAAGTGTATAACCTGATACTCAAATTCCCTTCAGCAGTTGAGATATGTTGACGGGCCCAGGATGTAAAAACTGCAACACTGGCATCAATTAAGGATATATTCATCAGGTTTCTAGCTACAAGTGAAACATTTTGTGCTGTTTATCAAATTGGTACTAATTATAGATTGCTACCACAACCCATTTAAGGAAAATAGTGGGTGCATAGCTGGTTAGGGATTAAGAGGGTCAAAAGAACTAGAATCTAGAAGAAGGTACATTAAAATCTTGAGAGTTCGTAAACATGATAAAATAAGGACTTCAAGAACGGGAAATAGTCATTTGATTCAAAAGCAGTGCATTCAAACCTCAGCAGAGGAATTGCATATCCTGAAAATAAAAAATAGTACCTCCCAGAAAGTATATCACCTTGGCCACCGCAACGTCTAGGAGAGCCATAAATGCTCACTGATTTGACTGTGTACAGTATTCAAAATAATAATATAATAATACATACAGATACATAAAGAAAACAAATAAAATGCACTATTTTATCAGTTTGATAAACAGTGAGTTAAAGATGGAAAATAAACATGCAAATAACCATTTATTGTTCAGATGGGCTAAGGTTCCAACACATTTCATAGACCTCGGGTCAGTCACAAGTCCCCTTCATGACTGAGACACTATGCATTTGAGCTTGTTGTGCAATGATTTTTACATCAGTGACACGTCATCAAAGGTAACAAAAAGTCAGATAGTTAACTTGAACTAACTGCAGGGACCATTTTGACCCCAAAACTAAGAGTGGACAAGGAAGATAAGGAGGGCAGTTTGGTTAAATTTGGGGAGAAAGATTCCTAACATGTGCTAGTGAGGTCACGTGTATTGCACAATTTGCACTTGCACATGTGACTGAGTTGGAGGGTGACATATCTATTTACTGGATGTCGCTGAAGTGGAGTTCAGTGCCACATTTCACACAACATAAGCTGAAGGAATCTATCTATTTAATCTAACCAAAAGGTAAAGTAGTTCAGGGTTAAAATTGGAATATGCTTAAGTTCAGGTTTCAATACAAAGCCAAAATATATGAAGCCTTGAAATCACACTAAGACTTTTTTATGGGTCTGACCTAGAAATTTTACATACCAAAACCTGAGGTGCGGAGAAATTTGTTGGAATGCTCAAGAGTCAAGAGAAATGAACTATACAACTATTACTTCTATACAGCAAATCCTACTTCAATAAGCAAATAATAGTGCAAATCAATAGATCAATTGAGAAACATTATGTCATACCAGATGCACAGCTATGTAATCATCTAGTCTCATACCTCTCTCCCCATCACTAATGAGGTCGGATTTTCCTTTCCGTAGGATAGTTACACCTCCCATTCTGATATATAAGAGAAAAGAAAAAGAAAAGAAGCTATTATATGTTTCTAAGATTCATAACAAATCAGACTACAGATAGGGAGAGAGAGAAACAGAGAGCATAACACATACATTTAATTTACAAAGTGTACAAAGCAAAAAAAGAATCATATGACAATAGTACCCTTGGGCTCTATATGAATAGAAGCAGGAGCTGAGTTATGAAATTATGAAAATGTTAATTAACTGAGTAAAGGGTTAGTAGGCTAATCTTTAAAAGTTATACAGCTTAGAAGCCAGATCAGAGTCACAAACTTTCATGTGAAATGACTTAGAATTCCCCAGAGTTAATAAGAGCTTCATTTGGAACTATGGATCCTTGCTATTAATTGCTGAATTGTTTTTACAGTGATTTCTTATATATAGATAGCTATGTTGTGACTAACTAAACAGAAAATGGGAAAATAACTGTTTAAGTCTCTCATGTAAATGGTTGTTTTGTTCATTAAATTACTATAGCACCAACTTTTTCAAATGTAAAGGACTCTAGAACCTAATTAGTTCAACCGAAGGCCAGCAACAGACTTCTGCCATCAAATGGAAATCCCATTGATGCTCTAGTTGGGGGCATTTGACTTGATAACTTGTTAGAAAGGCTATCTGCATCAAGTTTACATCATACTGTCCAGAACCTTTTATTCTACTGCATATAGAACTAGAAGCCATTATATTTGGATGTGTGTAATGATAAGAAACATCAGTCTTCCATGTTTTGAAAATTGGAACTACTTCCTCAATAGGAGCCGAAGGAGCAGTTATTCAATAGTCATAGTTATGTTTTATTATAAATAAAAAATCATCATGGCAATCCAAAACTTGGTATCCCAACAATAAAGTTTCTATGATGTTTACTGAACTGAAAAAAAACATATTGGTCACACAAAGACTCTTAACACAACTTTAAGAATTTGAAAAATATAATAGAAACTTACCTATTGGCAAGAGAGAGCAATTCTTCATGTGCAACTTCATCATTTACTTCATGACCAAGAACTTTCTCAACCAGGCGTTTGTATTCGTTCACATTTGGGGTTAGAACAGCCGAGGAATAATCACTAACAAGATCAATATTGTTTGTAACAAGAAAGAGTCCATCCTATAAAATATTTGTGTCATCAGACAATAACGTCAGAATAATGATATGGAACTGCAGTCTATGGAATCAACAACTATCTCTTGACAAATCACATAGGTAATTGCATTTATGTACCCCATCGATGACCATTGGTACATTTAACTGTCTCGCACGTTTCATGATTTCACTCACACAATCCTGGATATGGAAAGGTAAGGTTCAGTTAGCCAAATTTTCTAATAGTACAAACTGTGAAGGAACCTACATTAGACCCCAAAAATGATGATTACACCATGCATTAGATAATGACCTAGGCCGTATATGGATCCATCAAATGTAGAATACTAAAACAAAATAAGAGAGAGAGACCCCTTTGTGCTTGGTATTTAGTATTTCAATTTAGTAAAAACAATCAAGAAGAAAAGCGTGACATGTGCCAACAAGAAAGCACATCCTTCTCTACAGATGTTACCATGTCTGCAGATTATCTAAATTTCTCCACATTTTAAATACCTCATAAATGGGGAAAGAATGATTTGAGTCCTATGACACCAAAAAGTTGCATTAATAAACACCTGGTAGACCTACAATTTATTGACATGCATTTCTGGAGAATCAGAAGTAGATGAAGCAGTAAACTTTGAAAAAAACAATAAACAGTATGACATGATTCAATCCTTCAAACATTGTGATAAACCATATGAGCATTCCAATCTTCTTAAATATATTTGAGAAACAATAAACTAGTGATGAAGAAACACACCAAAAGAAAGGGATCCCTTCCAAGACCTGGGCCAACAACAAGACAATCAAATCTTTCCATCCACTTGTCAACCTCAGCAAAAACCTTTCTAGAGATCATTTTTTTATCTTCATCCCTGAAAATATATTTTACTTAAGTTCGGCTTCCCATTAGATAAGGAAGGTTAAGAAATGAAACGAAATGCAGATAAGATGTTCAATTAAATCACCTAACACTATAAGATTCTTCTAAAACTGGATGCACAATTAGCTCAGGACTGTAGCTTTTGATGACTGGAGCAGCATCTTTTGTACAGAAAACATGGGACAAATCTGCACCCTAACAGAAAAAAGAAAAGCACGCTCAAAATAGCAGACCAAAATAGAAGAATAGAAAATTCTTGTGCATAAAGCTTCAGGAGAAAAATGCTTCTGCACCCCCTAAACTGTCATTTTATAAGATTCAGGAGCATCTCTAAACTGTCATTTTTTAGAGTCAATCCCTATTCTGGTTTTTTAAAATTTTAAACCTCCTCACAATATCATCCAGTCCTAGTTTTTTTTTTTTTATAAAAAAAAAAATCTAGGATAGGGACTGACACAATTTATGAAAGTTCAAGGGGGTGAAAAAGCATTTGACCCAAACTTCAGGCTAAACCAGCTTATACATAAAAGAGAAAATCAACAAGTAGGACAGACAGAGCTCTAACAATTTTCAAAGCTGATATAGCAGCAAAATATGGAGCTCCTGTATATTCACGACAACCACCAATGACAGCTATCTTCCCTGACAAACAACACAAGAGAACTTCAAGCGTGAATAAGAAACTTTTGAGTTACTATTCAAGCAACGAAGTATGAGCACCATTCAGACTTGCACAATGCTAGGTAAAACAAACAAGAATGGCACTAGAAAATAGCACGAAAACTAGAGAAAGTCCTTTAGTCGCAAATGGGAATACTAGATAAGCTTGAATTCCCAAATGAAAATGACAGGAGAAACTTATATAAAGAAGGCAGGTATTCATGAATCATACAATCCTAATGAAACAAGCACAAAATGTCAAACAATGTGAGGATAACAGCTGAGAGTGCCCCAAAAAGAACAAATTTCATAAACCACGGTCTCTAGCAAAAGATTAAACACAAGTTTTCTTCTTTTTTGGGGAAAACAAGACATCCATACGAGTAACCAAATTATGATTTAAATGATTTGAATACTAGGTAACACATCAGATACAAAGTTAAGTACAAATAGCTACATAGAAAGCATCTTGAGCCTACCTGCTTGGCCTTTATGTCTTCTTGGGTCAAGGGTTGGAGTAATAGACCTCACAATGTCCTCAGCGTCAACCTCTAAACCCGAACCACTCAAAGATTTCCCTACTTGCATTCTGTTTTTTTGGGTTTGATCAGCGAATCCTCCTAGACACCTTGTCAAGAACTCTTGCCTTCTGTAAACAGCTGAACAATCCAGCATATACTTTCTTGCAGTATCCAATAATGTGAACTGAGAATTCACACCATGTTTAAGTAACATGACCAAACCATACAGTACTCCCTCTAATCTCTTTCTCAACTGAACCCAAAACATTCCAAAATTACATGAAATTACAAGAATCTAAATTGATGCCATGCACTCATTATTCTCAAGATATTCAAGCTAATCAGTGCCATTACTAGCAGAAAAATGAAATAAAATAAAAATTCTTCTACAGAAACAATATTTTGCCGTTTAACGATAGACCCACGATTTTAAATAGCATAAAAAGCTAAAATTCAATTCAAAATCAATTCGAACCTATGAAAACCAATCTTCATTCTAAATACCATAATTCTGATTCTAGTCGATTGTTAAAGGTACGTACCTACAAGAATGCAGAGCTCTCGTCACAGGGTTTTCAAATGGGTATTGAACAAGACCACATCTTGATTAGCTATCCACCGTTGGATGCTTTGTAAAATAGAATCAACAATCAAATGTCAAACTGCACAAATGGGCCACGTGTCATTTCCTTCCCCTTTGGTCGTTACACGTATGCACAGTTGTAAAAACCCCCAAATTGGTCAATTTGGTGTGAACTTACTCAAATCTACTCCATTAGTTTGGCTAGAATCTCTGTTATAGGTGTTTTTATTCTATTAGTTTGTTGACGCGACAGTGTAACGACATTAAATGACAACTAATTTATGCATACAACTCTATGATAACTTGTTTAAAAGTTTATTGTCTGGAAAACAGTTTAAGTCAGGTGTGAATTGTAGCTAATTGGTTTTTTTTTTGGAAATTAGAGAAGAAAGATGGACAAAAATATAACCATCTTGGTACGTGTAGAAACATGTACAATGAAATAAGTACCATAAATTAAAGATGCACGGAAGTGGACTTTGATTCACGGGTGGAACGTCTATTGGTTGGGTTACACTCTTTGACTATCATTGAAGTTCTACCGACTTCAGGAAAAAATTTCAGTGTGTTGATGTTGAGAATTCAGTCCACCCGAGCCATTAAGCTCAGTTAGGTGAAGTCAAAGTTTGTGTTTTGCCATAAATTTGCGAGTCGTGTGACTCATGTTCTAACTAGGTCAGTAAGTCAGGCAATTTGAGTTGGATTGGCTCCAAAAAAAAAAATTATGAGTTGCTGATCTATGGCTCCAAAAAAATAGCATTGCAATCACTCGATTGTATCTGCTTATTTCAATGGAAGATAAATGAATATGGAAATAAGGCACTTGGTTATGCACTTGAATTTTGAGTTCTAAAAGCCTCCAATAAAAGTAGATCACCAACCTGGAGAAAATGATTATCTTGTCCACAATACATAATAAAAATTACGAATCCACAATGAAACTTTTTCTATTATAGGACACTGCAAAATGAAAAATGAAACAGACAAATATTGTAATTCTCTTGCTACTACTAATTCACAGCTTCAAATGTTCTTCCCAGGAATCATATATCAAAAACTACATATATCACCAGAAGCTGGCTGTGCATTGAATGATGCAATTACTGTGAGAGAGGCTGAAAAACTATGCCCCACCAGCAGTGTCCATATCAGTAATGCCATCAATCCCCCCTTTGAAAACTACTCGTAACTTTCTCGCACATGTACTTTTCTTGTCATCCTTGACGATTGTACCAGTCACATTGACAATATCATCCGTGACTTTACCCATCAGCTCAAAAAGGGGTTGACTTAAGTTTGATCTGGTCATCTCTTCCAGCACTTCAGGCGCCTGCATGTACAGATTTTTGCCTCGGTGTCTGACACTCGCTCTTGATAGGAGCAGCCTAGGGTACTCCTCTAGGATGTCAATGAACTGTTGCAAACATTCAAGTATGTTTACAAAAGGCATAAAATAAAACAAACTATTCTAGGGAAGATAGCACAAAAGCAAATCTTAGAAAACGCTGCAGAAAATAACATTCTTCTTGCAATGCCAAAATACAAATTAGGTTAATCTATCACAGCCACCAGTTGTGGCGATAGCTGTAAAGCAAGCCTTCGCGATAATATATTCCTATTTAAGAACTATCAGAATTTGAGGGCATCAATTGATTCATTCTTTCATTTATTTTATCTGGTAAGGGTCTGAAAACTTCCCCTCAGACGTTTTACATTCCAAAGTTACTATCTCCTATAGTTGTGCCTGAACTCATTTTCAGGAGTTAGATCCAAGCATGCCTCAATATGTAAGAATATGTCATGACTAGGCATCCAGCTTAGATGGGTATGAAATACTAACTGTGTTACTTCCATTTTCAGGGAGGAGAAATGACGATTTGAAATGAATAATTACCTTTTGTAAAGTAACTGAAGTGTCCAGCTCAATAGGAACACCTGGACCACATACAAGACAGTCCTTGTCCTTCACAAATTCAGTCACTTTAGTATGGAGCCCTTCCACACCATTGTACCTAAATGGATTAAGAATATATTTGGATCTCATATGAAAAAAAATATATATAATCCAAAAGGAACAAAAGCAATTAAATATGCACCTTGCTTAAGAATTCTTATTCTTGATATCTAATGACAACCTACCTACCCAGTCCCTGGGTGTGTAGTGATCAAAACACGAAATGGATTAATGGAGATGTTTGATGTAAGAAAAGCTTGTGCAGTATTTGGACATTTGGACTGTTGTGCAGCCAACAAATTCACAACAAAATGCCTAGAAAAAATTATTAATCAATACCAAGAACCCTTCCCCAATTTGTAAATCTTAATTGGAACATTAATATTTGACCATGAGGTTAGGGGAAAAAATGTTTTCCGAAGGAAATCAAAGTGGACAAAGATGTGACAACTCTAGTAACCAGAAATGCAGAGGCAATTTAAAAAAAAATACCTGAGGAGCATAACTCAGATTTCAGATTTCACTTACTTGGAGAGGAAATAGTCCAAAGTGGGAAACTTAGGAATACCCCCTACTCTACGAACATATCAATGTACACACCAAAAAGGTTACTAGATATGGAAGAGGGATTTCACTAACAAAACAACTAAATAGAAATAGGAGATATGAAACTGACTACTGATATTATGAAACAGCCTTTGAGCCATGTTTTAGATTGTGAATTTGTAATAACGATTGGAACTGAAATAGCTCACTGAACTAGAGCTATATTTAAACACAAATATATCTTTAAATAACAACCGATTATCAACTAGAATTCTATTTAAAAACAAATATAACAACCTATCTATAATATTTCTATTCAATATATTGAAGTATTAATATTAATATGTACGCAATAACA
Source organism: Pelargonium australe (assembly GCA_036897465.1). Taxonomy (NCBI): domain Eukaryota; kingdom Viridiplantae; phylum Streptophyta; class Magnoliopsida; order Geraniales; family Geraniaceae; genus Pelargonium; species Pelargonium australe. The sequence goes on from JAYMTH010000582.1 coordinate 12,010, forward strand.
TGCCCAGCAACGTATTCAGTTTTCTTTTTCTTTTTTCTTTTAAGGTCACTACACAAAATAGCTTATGGATACGCATTTTACACGTATTTGTATTCTATACGTATCAAATACAGATAATCGTCACAATTCAACCTATCCGTATAACATAGGAGTGCAGTCATGAACTAATCAAGACTTGTATAAACATAAAAGAATGATGACTGCAGTTATGAACAATGAAGACCTCTTTTAAATAAGATTTTGAGAAATGAAACCTCCAAGCTATCCAGATGTTACAGAAGGGAGAGTAAGTCATACGTTAGATAGTTGGATAGAGTTTTGCTGCATCCTGATGCAATCTTTAAGGTTTCCAGCACACATGCAGCTGATATAATGGCATTGGTAGAAGCAATAGCTGGTATAATGTTTTTCACAACACCCTGTAGCCCCAAAACATAAAATACAATGAATAAACCACTATTCAGACATATAGAGAAGAATGGATTTCACAATATTAAAGTTCCATAACTTTGTCTACCAAACTCTCACATCTTAAGGCTTATTAAAAAAAAAACTTCTTCTTCTTTTCCCTCTTCCTTCATAGCATTTTATTTTGGTTACAAGGGGTCAGATAATAGCAATAGAATATTTTGGGCATACCAGAATACCATGAAAGATTTATCAGATGCTATAAGGAGCAAAAGCATAAAATATATGGTTAAAAGGGGGGGAACTCATTAGGTCTTGCCAATGTGACATGGAAATACAATGTCAGAAAAATGGACAAGATAGAGAGTCATATACCTGAGTTAGAGAATATGTGACTCCTGGAATGCCAAAAAGTTCAGCCCTCTTGACAGCCTGTATGATAATGGTAAATTTAATTTAATGAATTATCTATGAAAATCAATACTAATAAGATTAACATCATGGAGCAAGCTATAAACCTCTGAATAAACCCACTTCATATGATCTGGGTCATCTGGGTCAAAAGCCTTTTTGCTGTGCACCTACAGTTCAACTTATGGTCAGATATTATCACAATTACCACAAAGTAACCTCTTCACGCAAGGAACAACGGAGAAAGTAATTAAGCACCTCATCCCATTTAATCAAGTGAGCATATTCAATACAATGAGCAGCAGTTCTAGGTGTCTCTGCAAGAGTGCATAAAGGAAACTTCACTTGAGGGGGGAAAAGCCAGATGGTACATTCAAAACATGGTGTTGTTCCAGGCATAATCACCCTGGCATGGCCCTTGAAACCTTCAGTACCACCATCCACCATAGGCTTTATAGTTTCTTCTAGAGGATTGTCATCAGAATCATATTCTGAATTAAACAAAATAAATAAATGGTAAGATATATTACAACACCACTTAAAAAGCATAACTAAATGTCTATAAGAATGATATCTACAATCCAGTTGTGGCATTATCTGGAGGAACATCGACCTAAGATACAAAATTAAATCAAATACAAATGAACCTTGTCCTTGTTCAATTTAAAACTGACCTACATATGAAGTTCCCTTGTCTAAGTGAAGGCTTTGATATTCACTCATACAAAACATTTCCCCATGAAGCCATATAAACTATAAAGGAATGCAGGATCTATGAAACTCAATGCTCAAATAGTATTCCCACTTAGTGAGTAGATTTAAGGTTGAACACAAACTCATGTCATGGAACAAATTATTTGAACTCCTTACGGTGTACATTGAAATTAGTTTTTTCCATATTTAAATATAAGTAATTATGAACCTCAAATCAAAAGCTTAAATAACATGATGAATGAGAAATGGCCAAGCAAACCTTTCTTGATATTAACTGGAAACAAAGATCACCTAAAAGTATAAATTTATTTCTAGATTGATGTGCATCCCTCATACAATAAACACTATGTCCAATGTTATTTACAGCACTTGGTGCACAATGGCAAATCCTCTTTCGAAGCCGCAGCACAAGGCGCGCACCTTTTGAAAACAAGGCACACAAATGTATTAATTTTTTTAAATATAAATATTCCAGAATTTTGAATACAATATTTATGATAAATGATTTACAGTATAAATACTCCAACCAATACTACTCTAAGGTTCGGTTTCAAGGTGTAAATTTGCATTCAAAAGGTACTAAGTGGCATATTGGCTATTAAATAACAAAATCATTTGCCCATAATAGCTTAAACATATGATACGGAGTTATGATAAACCATCTGAAATGCTACTGATGTGATAGTGCTCATGAGGTATACTGTTATGTCATATAGATTAGTGAAATTTTGGCATCATAACACCTAGAAGTATCACGAAAAGAAAATAACAGAAAAAAAATGAAGAAAAGAAAAGAAGGATAGGACGTAAAAGAGAATGAGATGAATTCAAATATTATAGATTTCATGGTTTGGTTGTGGTTCTTTTATATATGGCTGGGAATGCTCAGAATCGAAAGAGTATGCGGTGCACGTAAAATATTGCATGCCTATTTGTGATTTTAATTTCAATTTCCTTTGCTTTATAACTTCATAGCCAATGTTGGATATCCCATGTAACAGATCTTCTGGTACTAAGTCTAGCTTTTAGACATTTCATCTAAGTTATTGCTTTCATTTGAATACATATTTGGCATATCATTTTTCCCGATTCCTATCAAATATGAAAAGCTACCTCTCATATTATACTTAGATTGTTATTCAAAAACACACAAAAAGAGAAAAACAGAAATGAAGAAAAACCAATTTAAGCTTACATATGATCTAGAAATGCAAAACAAGGACTTCACCATCAAAAACATCAGCAGCTTGATATGTTGAAGAGGAATATAGAAAGAATATAGTGATATATAAAGTCATTTGACAATACGTACAAAAGCTAGAAAACTAATAATATCATATAGAAGTGAAATGACATTATGGAAAAGTGATGGATATAGAAACACACCAAGAAAACCACAAGCCACGGAATTAATGTAGCTTCGAGCTTCAACCGAATCAAGACCAAGAACAATAATACTGAAATCATTATAAAATTCAAGTTCTTTGTCCTCAATCCGACAGAAATGTGGGACAATATTCACACCAGTAACTCTTTCCATAACCCGTTTTGCTGCAACCTCGGCCTTTGGTTTCCCAACATCTTGAAGTCTACATGAATACCAAAACAATATAAGAAGGTCAAAATAATTAAGCTAAACACACCATACATGAACCAGAAAGTTATATATTATGGCTGCAATAACAAATTAATCAAGAGAGTGGAATGTCAACAGTTCACTACATGAATACTTTGTACTGACAAAGTATTTTAAGATGTATCTATGTTTTTCATTAATAAAAGTATGCAACATCTGCTGCTTTCAATAGAAACCCTGATTATCTTAAATTTTCTCTTAATCTTCACTTTAGTAACTTTAAAGTGGTACTATCCAAGTCATAACCCAGGCATAATGTCTTTATAATTTACCTTTATATACTGTTGTGTTAGTATACCACTTGCTACAAGTACAAGCATCTAAGTGGTAGATACATGCCAAGGAACTAACACATGTTACAAAAGATTTCCTTTAGAAGTTCAAAAATAGCATAGATAGCATATAGAACTTCATAGCCCAAATCCCTACCCTCAGTCATGTTGTGGAAAGACAAATAATGAAAAATCAGAAGGACAAGTCAAATAGATAGGAGGAGTTCCAAATAGGGGATTGGTCATTTGTCAAGTTACAGCCATATTGTCAAAAATCAATGGACAATGGCATTAGCGAAGAATCAAAAACTGGGGATGAGGTACTTTGGGCCTTTCCAAATCATCCAAAAGATTGGCTCGGTTGCTTATAAAGTTAAACTTCCAGAACAAGCTAGGATTCACCTAGTCTTCCACATCTCAGTTCTAAAAAAATGTCTTGGCCAACCATGGACTGCTTCATACCCAATCATGCCTCCACATACAACCACAGGTACCCTTGAGGCGCCTACAACTGCGCAGGATGCACAGATGCAAAGGAACTATTATGGGAACCAGCTAGCCAGTTTTAGTTCTCATGGCACACTCTTAAGGACAAGATGATTTTCAAACATGAGGGTATTGGTAAGACTTTGCATGAAGCGATCATTGAAGTTGGGGCTATTTTAGGCAAAGAACGGGTTGGTCCAGTTGTTAGGGACGTTACAATCGATCATAGCTGGTTGGGAAGGTGCAGAGGAAGGCCATGATGATCATAAAGCTGAGAGTGACACACAGGAAGGTTGCGAGGAGGATCCCCAGGAGCAAACAAGCACATGCCAGACTACTCGATTATGACCTTAGCTATATATAACAAGATGATAGGCCATTAGAGTGAGTTAGTGAATTCTCTTATCTTTTTTCTTCTTAGAACAACATTGAGCTAGAATCAGTGCAAGTGTGCCTTTCTCTGAAATTTTCCTTCAATTATTGATGGAATGTGAATGTAATAACCAATTCATGAAACCACACACAATAAAAAAAAAAATTAACAATCATTTTAACATGAATAGAATGACCTAGCCTGCCCAAGCAGCTCACCATCTCCTAATTTTCATAAGGATTCTACAGTTTAATAAATATGCATTTCAAACAATTAAAAGTAGAGAAACAAAATCTCAAATAGAACAGAGTAGAATTCGAGAATCATAAACACCTGAAGAGAAATTGACGATTAAGATTGGAAACCTCGATGCGGTCCATGTCGATTACTTCAAGGTTCCGAAAACCCGACAAAGCCAAATCCTTGAGGAGCTCGCAACCCAATCCACCGGCACCCACCACCAAAACCTTGGCGTACTTCTGCAGATCATCCCGCAACTGCGAAACCCACGCACACACAAAATAGACATGAACACCAAAAATCGAGACAAGACATATTGCAGGATCGGTGTTGGGGAACGGAACGGAAAGGTTTACGTACTTCAGTTCCCGGTTCGAAGGTAGGTCCGACGATATTGCCGGGCCTGAGAAGGAGCTTGTCGAGGTCTCTGGATCTGCTGGGTTCTGCAGTTGCTCCCGCCATTGTAGAGTCTATGGGGGATGAGACTGAAACCCCAGAAGCTTTCCTTCAAATGGAACGAGAAGCAGCACGAGTTTAGTAATGGTAGCTTGGCTTTTACGCTGTGTTGGTGATTTCAAGCCATCGACGGACGGTCTAAATGGGTGCAACCAATGGTCACGGAGAGGGCACCGGCTCCAAACCCGCGTCCATAAGACTCCTGAGCGAAACAAAACTTTGGTCGGTCTGATTTTAGTTTAGGTCAACTTTTATTTCGATCTAGCCAACTTCAAACTTTATAAAGAATTAAGAGCAATAACATTATCAATCTCCTAGACTAAAGAACCCTCTCAATCAATTAAGTCTGACATAAAATTCAATAACCTTATCAACAGATTGGTCACACGGTTCGCAGACGTTTAACATGACGAAAATAAATATAACTAAACTCAACGAGAAGAGACAATATATCATTGACGATCAAACCAAAGGCACTAGCATACACCTCCCCTCCGATTTGAATTGTTTTTACCACCTCCAACGAGTCCGAGTTGACTTCCACCTTTCTCCAACCCTTCATATGCATAATGGATGGCCCTGGCCCTAACCTCACAGATTGGAGCACGACCCGACTAAGAAATCCGACCGCCACCCCGACATCCACCCTCTTTAACCTAGACAACCCATCCCACCCATAATTTACCAACTGATTCGAAAATCAATATGTCAATATTTAACTTCAGTCAGCCTCGAGGAGGCCGGCACCAACCTCCATCACCCAAACTTATAGAAATAGGAGTTAGCATGATTATCAATTCTCTTAGCCTCCTTCCAGCCCTCCCATACCAAACGGGCCATTGCCAAAGCTTGCACAACCTCATCTGTACGTATGCACACCAAGTCGTTCGCAACTGGAAGGACATGAAGATGGCCCCTTAAGTCTTATTCACAACGTCCGACAGATTTAACGAACTCATTTGAACCAACTTCATGTCTAGTAAGCTAAATAGTTTTAACATATTTTTTTGAACTTTAGTCATAATCATCTAACTTGTTTAATAAAATATTGGTTTTATTTTATTACTTTGTAGGGGTGAAATATACAAGAAGTGGAAAAGTTAATTTGTAAGAGCTATGCAATCGTCATGACGTTCAATGTTATACGTTCTTCGTCCCTAAAATGTCAATAACAATGCAAGCATCCAATTCTATCCACTATCCCTATGAGATTCAATGTTGAATGTCGAATCTTCCTTGAGATATAAACAATGGCAATACACAATCAGCGAAAGTTATGCATATCTTGGGGAGTTATATTATTTGACATCATCCATCCCTAAGACATAACTAAGAGCGACGCACAAGTAACGAATGTTACGCAATATCATGAGAAAGTTTAATGATATATCTGTCTCCAAGATATAAGCAATGATGATAACCAATCAACGAATGCTACTCAAATCTAAACTCATTTGATCATGTTTACTTTGAGACTCGCACTGTAAACCATAATAATAATAAATAACGATAACACAAACCAATACATGAAATATAAAAAGATAATACAATCAAATACAAAAGTCAAGGCACAATACCATGAAAAGAAAAACAAAATCTTTATTAAATTTAAAACAAAATGTTATCACTTAAAATTGGTTAGTCAAACAATGTTCGCAAACAATAATTATTGCGTACAACCAAGACTTTTAGTTGTTAGGGCAAACACACCCTTGCAAGCAATATGAAGTATAATGTTGCCTTACATGTCAAGCTTATAAGGAACGTGATACGATTCCTTAAAATAAGAGTATCACAACTCTCAAAGAACACACTATCGATTTTTTTAAAATGGATGGTCAAAACCCTCTTTGTAAGAGACCAAATTCATGGCAAATAACCAATTCTTCACATTTGTTACCTATATGAACCCTCTAGTGAAGCATTTTAGATCATTCAACACCATACCCCAAGAGTATAAGCATAGTGAGATTCTAATCGTGTAGTTTTTGCAACTTGGACCCTCTTTGCGCAACTTAGGTGGAGGGCGACGAAGGCCTCATTCCGGGGTCCCATATGCTAATCTTCTCATTATATTCAACACTTTGTTATTACACCGCTTCACGCTCTTTGTGCGCCTCCCAACGTAAACATCCATTATTTCATCACATCTTCCCCATATTTTTGCTCATTGGTAAGCTATTAAGTGAGAATCATATTGTCTCAAGCAATTTGCTCTGCCTGCGACATGATTGTGAAAGCTTAGTACATGTCAAACCATTTTATATAAGCTAATATTAAACATAAATGAAATAACCATTAAACAAAATGTGAATTCACCGTAACGATAAGTTCACTCCTCACTTCTCAATTGCCTCTCTACTCTATAGTTGCCACCCAATGATATTTTGTCATGTCTTCGATTGGACCACAATAAATCATACATTGACTTGAGAAATACCCTCCTAAATCAATCAAGTTGAACTAGTTGGCCTCTCTCAAGTTGACCAGATTAGACCCTCCGAGTCTGTTCACAACTTCAAACATTTGGATCAAACTCATCATAAACACGCATACACAATATCACAATCTCTCTTCCTCCGACAACCCCTCTAATTCTTCCACACACATAATTAAAAATTAATTACGAAATGTGAATTTATTTTTAAGTAACAAACACATCATATAAGCCTAAAAAAAAAACATCATATAGATAAACATAATTTGAACTAGAGATCGAGATGAACATGATAAAGTTTT
>JAYMTH010000583.1:0-19726 GCA_036897465.1 Pelargonium australe
GATTAGAAAGGATAAAAATACAAAATATTACTCTCTTTTTTCAAACGGAAACTAAAGCGATTTTATTTAACATTAAAATCAGATAACATACTCGTGATTGAAATTTTGTAGTTTCCTCCAAGCAATTCACTAGAATTCGTTACAGATGCGAACGATCTAGCTATAGAGTGTGCGCAATACAATTAACAGATCTCGCAACAAAACAAAATACTAAAGAATAAAAAGATCAACGCCGAGATACTGAAATCCTCCATTCCGATCTGCAAAATTTGAATAACCAGTAAAGCATCATACTCCACTATTACCGACTTCCAACTAATAAGTAATAAATAACAAAATTAAACAAATGGAAAAAGTAAAGTGTTAAGGACGCCGACGAACCAACCCAACTGAATTCAGTGTTGTGTAAGACCACACCACCATTCCCAGGTAACCAAGCTCTTCCTCTTCTTCCTCCTTCTCCTCCTAGATCTCTCCTTCTTCTCCGTTCCGTGTTTTTTCATTTTTGTCCAACTCGAACGCAGATTGCCATTCATTTTGTCTTCTTCTTCCCTGGATCTTTCGTTTCTGCTCATGGCTTCGCAACCATTTGAGCTTGAATTATTATGTTATTCGCTTTCGCATTTGTTTATACATTTTTTTTTTGTCCAATTGTTGATGTCGTCTTCGATTCTGCTGCAAATGTTTTGCCTATACGTCCCTTTTTTACTTTCTGGTTGAAGGGTTTATTGTGGCAGGATTGGTGTTGGGTTCATAATTCATTCGAGCAAGTATGGTTATTTTTTTGAAAATTTGAACTCTTGCTTTTTATTAGTTAATGGGCAGGGAAGCTTATTTGTTTATGATGACTCTTGAGTGAGTTTTGTGGCTGTTGATATTTATGAGGATTTTGAACTTTGGGTGCTTTTGTAACTGTTATGTGGGCTTTGGGAAATATTGAATTTTGATCTAATTGGATCCGAATTGTTGCAATGTGTGCTCAAATTGTATGCTTAGGTTGAAGGTTGTTGGTGGTTTGATTAGACTTTGATGAGTTGTTGGTTTCCAATTTGAAATGTTGTTTGTGGTTGGTGGTATAGTGGGAACTGCATTGGGTTAAATTTTTGCTATGTTGTAGGATTTGGTGATTAAGGGAGAGAGAATGGCAGGAGGTACGCAGAATAGCTTGCGAAAAGCTCTTGGAGCCATCAAGGATACCACCACTGTTTCGTTGGCGAAAGTCAATAGTGATTACAAGGTCTGTTTTGATGCTTGTAGTTGTCTTTAATTATGGTTCTTCCTTCATTTGTGTCTGATTCTTTTCTGGTCACCCTGTTAAATTGGCAGGAATTGGATATCAATATAGTTAAGGCTACAAATCACGTTGAGCGCCCTGCAAAGGAAAAGCACATCAAAGGTGCGCTCTCTCTCTGTCTCCTAATAACCAAATTTCATTTTAATTGCTCACGAACATGTCTTTCCTGAATTATATATACTCAGTTTATGCTTAATGGTAGGTATCTTCTGTAATTTGTGTGTACAATAAACAGTTGGTACATGGATAGATTCAACAAATCACTCAGTTCAACAGTTAAATATTCTATTTTGCAGCTGTTTTTGCGGCTATTTCAGCTACAAGGCCTCGGGCTGATGTTGCATACTGCATCCATGCTCTTGCCCGGCGACTATCAAAAACACATAATTGGGCGGTATGATTTGTAATCCATTATCTTCACCTATCTACAGCTTCATAAATTCAATAAGAAACTAAAGCAAATAAAATAAAAAGAGAATGAGCAAGCAAACTTCCGCTTATATGATTTTGTGAACTTGAACCTATGACTGGAAGTGGGTCAATTATTCTTTCTTATATTTTATCTGTAAGTTCTCTGTTTATTATAGTGGTTTTATTTCTGTAATATAACTGTAAGCTATCTCGTGGGGTTGTTATTTGAAGTTTAAACACTCCTGGTCACTAACAGACTTGAGGACTTTTGTTTGTCTGTAAAACATTTTTCCATGTTAGTGGTCTTATTTTTGTTGGTTTATAATTAATGTTTAGGTTGCATTGAAAACATTAATTGTTATTCATCGAGCTTTGAGGGAGGTTGACCCCACCTTTCATGAAGAACTGATTAATTATGGCAGAAGTAGAAGCCACATGCTTAATATGTCACATTTCAAAGATGATTCCAGTCCGAATGGTACCTCATTTTTGCCTCATGAAACCTTCTATCTCTTGAAAATCAAATTATCTTTTTATGGAATTTGTTGTGGTATGGTGCTTCAGCATGGGATTATTCTGCTTGGGTTCGCGCTTATGCATTATTTTTGGAGGAGAGACTGGAATGTTTTCGCATTATGAAGTATGATATTGAGATGGATCGCGCTGTAAGTAGTTTATCTTTTCAATACAATACTCACACAGCCCTGCAGTTTAACTATATAAGAGAGATTTTTACATGTACAACTTTTTGGTGCAGAGAACCAAAGATCTGGACACTGCAGAACTGCTTGAGCAGTTACCAGCTCTGCAGCAGCTTCTTTTTCGAGTTATTGGTTGCCAGGTAAACTTTGATATGTTAATTAAGTTATAGTGTTGCAGTTCTTTTCTGATGCAAATCATAGGTTCCATAAAATGTCAACCTATACATCATTTTGAAAGTTTTTCCAGTTCATATAATAAAGTGTATTTTAAAAACATTGTGCAGCCACAAGGTGCTTCAATTCATAATTTTGTGATTCAGTTGACGCTTTCAATGGTATGTGGTATGTTTAATCCTTTATTGGCTTAATAATTTGCTAATGTATAGCCTAATTCTCTGATTTGTTTTTTTATCATTTCATAGGTTGCTGCTGAAAGCATAAAAATCTATCAAGCTATAACTGATGGTACAGTGAACTTGGTTGACAAGGTAGGATGTGATATTGACATTTGATTTAGTTAAGCTTGTCTCTTCTGTGAATCATGCATATTTGATAATCTTATTTGATGACAGTTCTTTGAGATGGAGCGTCATGATGCTCTCAAGGCTTTAGGTATATATAGAAGGGCAGGGCAGCAGGTAACATCTTTTTGTAACTATCCTATTGACCATGTAGACAATCTACACTTGTTCAAGATGATTTTTATCTCCATGAAAGCATACTTACACTCTATACTTTCAGGCAGAAAGACTTTCAGAATTTTATGAAGTGTGTAAAAGTCTTGATCTTGGACGTGGAGATAGGTTTATTAAGATAGATCAGGTTGTTTATTTTATAATTTGTGGTGCCTTCTGGATTGATGTTATTCTCATTGAACATTTGATTATTACTCTCTTTATTGAACAACTCTTGTGTTGGTAATGAAGCCCCCGGCATCATTTCTACAAGCCATGGAGGAGTATGTGAGAGAAGCTCCACGAAGCTCAACAATCCGCAAGGATCAGGTTTGAAAGTCTGGTCTATTGTTCTTGTAATTCTGCATGAAATTGTACATGGAGTGTGTGTTTTATCTTATGTTGTAAATTCACGCGTGTGCCAACCAAAGAAAGCCAAAGAACCTTGACTATTACTCTTATAGGAGTTTTAGTTCACATTTGGAAGATAGGAATGTAGTAGTTTACATTGTACATGCATATGGTCTTAATAGGCTGGTACTTATCAGATCTCGGTTCATCAATGAAAAAGGGGGATGCAAATGTTTTAATATGGATCAACATTTGGTAATTCGCTAATTGCTGAATTGTGTTGAATTTGATATCTATAGAGTATAAAGCTCTTTGGTTCACCATAGAGTCTGATATTTAATTTATCTATGCTGTAAAAGCCATTTATGGCAGTTGCCTTCTGAAGATCTCTGAAAATATTTTATTATTGTAATTTTATGAATGATTTTCAATAGTCATTCTAAGTATTTTAATTAATTGATTTAACCAAACAGGTTGACACTAAAATTGCTTCACCAAAAGAAATATTGGCAATAGAGTACAAAAATTCACCTGAGGTGCAGGAGGAACATCCAGAATCACCACCTCCCAAACCAGAACCAAAACCTGAACCAGTAAAGGTGGAAGCACCTCTTGTTGAGCCGCCTGATTTGTTGGTATTTCTCAGAATCTTTCTTATTTCTATGTGTATTGAGTTTTCTTCAAGGGACTGCGAAATACTTCTAAACCTCTGCTGGTTAACTTAGGATGCACTATATGTTTTTTTATTGGTTTATAGGGTTTGAGTAATCCTGTTCCAGCTTCAGATTTAGACGAAAAGAATGCTCGGGCTTTGGCTATAGTTCCAGTTGGTAAGTTCTTCTCTCTTTTGAATGCTTCTTCTTAATGATGAGATATGGTATCAGTTTAAGGCTCAAAATGTTGGAAAATTGTATCTTAGTTTGTTATTAGACTGAGTTGAAATCAGTGAACTATTGAGGTTCAGAGCCATATGTTTAAAATGGTAATGTGTCGTAAACTTTATCATCATGAACCTAAATGACCATGAGAATAGAGAATTGAGTTTTTTTTTTTTTTTTTTTTTTTTTTTTTTTTTCCTTCTAAAATTGTGTTGTGGGTGGAAAAAGGTTTATTGATTTATCAGTGGTTGTTGCAGCTGACCAACCAGCTTCTACCGCTCCTCATCTAGCTAATGGAGGTACGGGATGGGAATTGGCACTTGTTACTGCTCCAAGCTCAAACGAGAGTGCCATGACAGCTAGCAAACTAGTAACTTCCTCTGATGATTTTATCGTTGATCTGTTTCCCTTGGCTCACTAACATACCTACAGTTCAGAGTTTAGGTTCATACAGATTTAAGACATGCTTTTCCTGTTTAATGTGGCGCCCTTTCATTGATGATCTTCTACTTATGTTTACTTAAAGGCGGGAGGACTAGACAAGCTTACACTAGACAGCCTATATGACGACGCAATCAGAAGAAGCAGCCAGAATGTGAGCTACAACCCATGGGAGCAAGGCCCGATGGCCGGTTCCATGATGCAACAACCAGCACACGACCCTTTTTATGCCTCGAATGCAATGGCTGCACCACATTCAGTTCAGATGGCAGCAATGGCCAACCAGCAGCAGGCTTTCATGTTGCAGCAGCAGCAGCAGATGATAATGATGAGTGCGCAACAACAGCCTTCAAATCCTTTTGGCAATCCTCATGGAGCCAGTGTCCACCCTTATGGCTCAGGTATGCCTGTTCATGCCTACAATCCATACACAGGCCTCATGTAATCAATCCGTGCAAAGAGAATTTTTTTTTCTGGAAAAGTAAAGGCAGTAACAAAGGAATGGTGAGGTTTCGGTTGTGGACTTGATCAACGGCAAAATTTGGAGAAGGGTAAGATGTGTATCATATGTTGTGTATGTGTAGTAGTTAGTTAGAATGATATTCTTTATTTCTTTTCTTAATAATCAGTTCGAGGAAGGGCTTTTAATTGTTTAGTATATATGTTGGTGAGGTTGCTAATAAGTTTTTTTTCCTCATCCTTTTTTTCCCCTTTAGACATTTCAAATTCTTTGAACCCGCATATAATGTCATTCATTTCTAGTTCAAATTTGCCATTTGTAATATTTTCCCTTTTGTGACTTATTTTATGATTCGAGAACAGAAATGTCTTGTAATTTATGTGATAATGTTATCACATTAGTGTAATGAGAGTTTAGCTAAATTTCTAGCACATGCTTATAATTCGATCTGATGAACATAATTTAGTTCCAACTTTGTTATTCGTCATCTTATTTGTTTCTTCATGTCACTACATTGTTTTAAGCAAAAAAATTATTTGAACTATCCTCGGCGGGCTTGATGCATGCTTATATAGAGATGAAGAGATGTATACATTTTTTAACTTTTAAGTTCAAGGAACTATTGAAGTTGTTCCACAAGTCAATAACTTGGCAAGTTATTGGCCATTATTTTCATGCACAAGGAAGCTAAACAGTAAAAATAATGACAAATAAACTTCCTTAAAACTGTCAAAAGGACATCAATTTTTCATCTGTGTATCAATTTCTTTCCCTTTTCTCCTATATCATATCATATTGACAGATGTGAAATGTAAGTTTGGTCAATCACCTGTAGGGGACTATACAAAAAGGACTATGGCTTAACCTCACTACTGACACTGGCTGGTGAAGAAAAAGGTCAACCAGTGTAAAGAGAGTTTACCACTCTTCAATCCTATATCAATGAACTTCATCAAACCAGGGTCCTGGTCCTCCGCTACTGTTCTCGATATTGTTTTGGTACTCAATGCCATTTCTGGGCACTGTAAACTGTTCAATGGGTCGATAAGTATTCGCAGTGAGGAGGTAATTACCACAGAGACTAGACAAGGGTCCAGCAGTATTGTTGTGCCCAACCTGTTCAGTGTGTTGGGACGTATTTGCACTCAAGAGGGAATCACCACGAGGGCTAGATAGCTGATTGATGCCAACAAACCGGGGTCCTGCAGGATTGTTGTTATGCCTATTGCCGTTGATCTGAATGCCATTGCTGGGCACTGCAAGTCCAACCTGTTGAACAAATTGAGAAGTGTTTGCACTCGAGACGTGATTACCAAAAGGCCTTGATAAACGACGTTGGCGAGCATGGATCTCTTTCAATCCTTCTTCGTGAATGCGCAACACTGTCTCTAGTTCATTCATTGAGAGATCTTCCAAACCCACACCATAGAGAGGAGCATGTTGTAACATTTCTTCTTGGAGTGACACTTCAAGAGAACTTATATGTTGCTGCATTACAAAATTCGGGAAAGTTAGATAAAAGTAAATAAATGTCAGAACTAGTTGATTTGGATCTGTAGAGGAACAGGTAGTTTTTGACACCAATGACCACCACACTCCTTTGATGCCTACCAGACATCTGTACATTTAATATGACACTCAAATATTTGACCGCTGTTTCGTGGACACTCTCTTGGTGATGATTTCTCCAACATCTTTTGCAAAGGATATAATAGACACTAAACATACATCAATCCAATACAAAGACATTCTTATCTCATTCAAAGCTTTTGTGTGATTACTTTCCCCTTCTCTTCTATATTCAAATGCTTAGGCTAACTAAGGGAGATTGCTCTATGGGAGTTTATTTACGTGAACTAAAAAGCACAGCTGAAGCACTTGCTGCAATCAATTTTCCTATTTCATCTCACGACTTGTCTCTTACGCATTTGCTGGCTTACCCCAAGAATATGAGAATTTTGTCACTACTATTACTCTTGGAAGGGGACTGTCTTGACTTCTGACTCTTCGAGGACTGAACCTCTGTAGCAGGAACAAAGCATCAAGATGTATAATTCGACCCCTATTGAGCCTGCTTATACTGCTACTTCCACCGTGAGAATAATGAATTCTATTGTTTTGTCCCTGAAATGTATTATCATAGTCACCTAAAATTTTCAGTTCATACTTATGTATAAATGTGTTTCATGTCAGTTTGTTCAAATGTAAGTTATGATTATGGTGCAACTCTACTCCAAAAGAAAGAAATCTTGAGCAAGGTATCATATTCGATCAATTAAAACTAGATAAGTGTGATTCCTCGCTTCACAGTTCAAACTACTTAGTTCAGAAAACATCTAATCTAATCGTCTTCTTTTTCTCTTTTTTATTTTATGGTAGGTTCCTATTAACTTGAACTTCTCATGTGATCATTATTCATTACGCCCTTAAAGTTTTAATGATGTGATTTAGTGCCTTTAATCAAGTGGTGTGTGTGTGTGCTTGTGTTGTTTTGCATATAAAAGAGCGGTCCAGTGCATGAGACTCCCACCGCAGTAGGGTCTGGTTTGCATACCAATGGAAAAAATTTAAATATCTGAAATGAGTACCACAGGCTAAGGCTTCAGATAACTGGCCATACTCAATAATAAACTCGCAAACAAAATGGAAGGAGAACCAAACCTTGCAGTAATTCAATTTTCTTTCCATCTCAATAATGTGTGCTTTACAGAGTGCCATCTCTTCTTCCATCTCCTGTTTTTCGCCTTCAGTTTGTGTCACTCTTAGTTTCAATTGACAGACTTCATCCAAAAGAGACTGTTTTTGCCCCCTGTAACTCGCAGCTTCAACTGTAAAACGTTTTAGTTCTGCCTCAAAATGTTCTCTCTCAGTTTGTACTCTCCTCAACTTGTGACTCAGCATGTTTTTCTCTTTACCTACTTGCTGCAAAACTCAAGTACATACAGAAATTAGTTTTTTTTTTTTTTAATATCTCAGACTGAAATAAGAAACTGCATTGTAAACACGAGGAGATGCTATACGGCTATACCTTCAATTCATCATGCTTTTGAGACTTCAGTTGCAGAAGTTCCTTCTCCAAATCATTTATGCGATCCTGGTAGACCTTTTTCTCAATGGAGAACTTTGCAATTTCAGTATCTCGTTCACAACAGTGATGTTCAAGCTGACTCTTAACTTTGTCTATCTGTTTAGAAAACTCTTTCTTCTCCCATTCAAAGTGCTCCACTCCAAGCCTTACTTCAGACTGTCATTTTTCATCAAAAATGTTAAGGTTAATAGCAGGTATATTGAGTGGCATTCCAAAAGTCAAATAAGAAGAGACGAGAGAATAGTTACCTCAAGACGAATGACATCAGCCTTGAACTCACTTAGTGTTTCCAATAAAGAAGCTTTCTCTTTTTTTATAATTGAAAGCTCAGCTTTACCTTCTTCCTTAACCCGGATGTTTTCATCCTCACTAGCACGTAACCTATTCCAAAGAGTTTCACGATCAGCAGTGGCAACCTCAGCAATCTCCCTCATCATGCTTACAAATAGTCTAGCAATTCCATATTCCCCTTGAGTCAAGAATGCCAAAATATCCAAATCTGAGTCATAAGCATTAACTGCAGGGTCCGTAGCACGTTCAACCAGTCCTTTCAGCATCTGCCTATGATATTTCTCATCAGCAAACAACCTAAATAGTATTGCATAAAACAATCTCACAAACCCATGAACTTGCGGATTTTTGGAGAGGGATAAAGTTTTGGCAAGATCAAGAACTGAACTGAATTCCACATCTTGGAGACATGACTCCATACTGCCTTGCTCTGTTATATTGCTTCGTTGATCATTTTCAGTAAGCTGTATTAAATTGATGTTCAACTTTTGAGCACGCCGTTTTTCCAAGACTTTAACAACTGCATGTTCCTTAATAAGTCCTAGTGCAACACCTCTTTCAAAAGTTTGGGAAGCTTCAACAGACAGGGAAGGTATGGATAGCATCTCAATCAAAATATATATATTTAGAAAATGGCAATCTGCACAAGGAAGCTGCTCATCCACTGAATAGAAGTTGCTGACTCCAAGTCCATTTTCATCACATAACGGCTCAAAACAGTCTGTTAAACATTTCTCGCCAATTTGAAAGACACTATTGATTTGTCCTAACATAGTCTCGGCGACCTCACTCCAACCATTTATTGTCCTGCTCAAAATATCCAGCACACAAGATGATACATTTCCCCCCAAGCTTTCTAGTCTTGTACGAACAAATCTAACCTACAAGGCCCAGAGGTTATTTGTGCAAACATATAAATAACCTGATAGCTTCATAAATAATTCTCATAAAAAAATTATGTTTAAGGTGCTTACAGCTTGAGGAATTTGCTGACACTGTGATGCAGCTTTGAATAGTAAGGTAACGGTAACTCCAAGTAGTTCCTCATCAGAATCCGAAAATAATATACACACTTTAGACAATACCTGTTTCCACACCTCACTGCTAAGCTCCAATTGACCAATAGCAGCAAACACCTAAAGAAATTGAGATTAAGTTATTTGAAAAACACTACAGTACATAGTTAGTCAGAAGTACAGAAATGAAGCTTCTGAGGAGAAGAAGTCCAAGAGTCAGAAGTAAGCAACCATAGTTAGTCTGCCACTAAGAAGCCGGAGTGTTTGGGTCCTACTCTTATAGCCTCTACCACAGGGATGTGTATCATAGTGATAAACCTGGTGGATAATGGCCACCGGAGGAGTATTATACTATATTCTCTAACCTACATCTGTTTGCTAAACAGAATCTCTGGCATAGTACTATTTTACAATACTAACAGGTACACTATTTTCAACTCATTTGGTGATTTATCTTCAAAATATCAGGACAACAAAAGGGAAAAAAAGAAGAAGAAGCTTACAGATGTTTGCAATGCAGATTCTACTTCAGGCTTCTGCAAGTGATCCAAAAGCATAAACACAACCAATGGATGCTCTGAACGATCAACTAGCTTGACCACCAAAGAAACTATATCCGGTAGAAGACTTTTAGGAGCTTTATCGAGCAGAAGAAAGATTTTATCAGACAATTGAGGCCTTTCCCTTGGCTCAAGGCAACCTTGTGAAACCGTGCCATTTAAAGCCTTTAATGAATTAACTATCAACCCCAAAAGCTCCACAGAGGGCTCAGGCCATGTCGTCTGGAAAAGCAAGTTACTTAGCAAATATTTGCGCTAAAGAATAAAAACCATTTACTAAGTTATCAAAAATTGTACCTTAAAAGAATGAAGGCAACATTTAGGAGGATTTCCTGCAGATGCTTCTGGAGGACAATTATGCTGCTTTTGATGTATATCAATTACATTCACATTTGAGCATTGCCCTGAATTTGTGGCTGCACGACTGTTCACCCCAGAAAATAATTTCTCAAATATTAAGGAATGAGCAGAATGCGCTGGACTTATTTCTCTGGGATCTGGGCAAGGTTTTGAGCTTGCATCATAAGAATCCTCGCAAGATCTTCCTTTTGAAGGTTGACAACATTCAACCAAAATATCTAAAATGACATCATTTATTGCCTGTTTTAAAACATTGTTCAGCATCTCTAAACTTACCAGACTGGATGAAGACTTGGAGAGTCTAAAACTGTCCTGCTTCTTATCATTAGAGAACTCAGTTTGGAAACGCCTCATTTCAATAGGATCATCCAGGTAAAATCGCAGTCCAATCAGAATATTAGCTACTGCACCAATATCCATTCTTACTTCTTTCAAAATACCCAGTCGCCATAGAGGATTATCGTCATCTATAATAGTGCTTAGAAGAAGATCACTGAAGATATCTATGCTATCTATAACAGATACTTCACTGTCTCCGCAATCAGAAAGTTCATTCCGATCATTCGACAGACCATGTAAATCATTGTCTGAATCCAAAAACTGACAGAAGGAATATTCAATGTTAAACCAATGTGTATTTACCATTATGGATAAGGAATATGAAACATTGAACAAACCATCAAAACTGACCAGATAATACTAATGCAATAATGATGATAACCAAAGTACAACATTGAAGCAAAAAGTGGTTACGGAATAATAGAAGAAATAGTGATGTAAGTTGTCTCATTGAATCGGTGGGTACAACCAAGAGCAAAGCAAAACTCACTCTGCCAAAATAATTATCCAAACTCTATAAAAACTGTCACAAAATAATTGTCCACTTTATATTTTGATTAGTTAGTTATGCATGAATTATCAATAATATCCTTACGATAAGTTGGCGTGAAGCCTTTGCTACAATAAGAACACATGGGGGTACAAAGGAAAAACTTAACTCTAACTAACCCATCCTCAACTTTCACACAAAAATGGAAAGTGGACAATTGTTTTGGGACGGATGGAGTATAACATTATGACCAACAACAATAGGAATAAAGTTAAGTAGTACTTGTTTAATCAGCTTGTATCAAGAAGTGAACTTCGGATGGGCTAAGTGGCTAAGAGTACAAGATATAAATTGCTGATTAACTACAACCAAACTTTAGATCCTGAAAAAAAACAAAAAAAAAACTGGGAAAAAAACAAAAACAAAGTTCCCTTGCAGAAAAGGGATAGCTATGTATACTAACCTCTAGTCCTGAGAATTCAAACCATGGGCTGTAATCAATGATCTCACAAACAAAAACAACCATCTCACGAACAAGAAAACCAGCATCCACTTCCACCATGTCTGCTACTTTTATGAGTTCGAGATCAGAATTATTACAAGATCTTGTGCAGATGGATGACTCCATCCACACACTTTTGGCAGGGTTCTTTTGATTCACCAAGCCCATCCTATAACTGACCCAGAAATTCTTATCTGGATCACTTTTAGCAGATGGGTCACACTCCAAGTACGTGAATAAGGTCTCAAATCTTTCATAGACGCCTGCATTATAGTGAAGATAGAACAAGACAAAAGTGACTTTAGACATGAGAAACATCAAATAGATAGTGGAACAAAGAAAAACATAGACTAGCCAAACATTAATGCTGACTCACCAATCCGAAGCTCACATCCACCAAACTGAAAAAATTTGCTAAATATTTTCCGGGTTGCCACTACTTCTTTCAAAGACAAGAAATTCTCCAATTTCCATGTAACTGATGGTCTACCATCTAAGTTAATATGGGAAGGTCCATTGCTTAACTCTGATAGATTATGCATTGAGAATGTTTCCTTTAAGACACAAATCTCAGCAGAGAAGACAACAGTGTCCTGAAAGAGATAGCCAGAATCCTGATCAAAGAGACTAGTAAGACTGATAAAATCACACCATCCCCAGTCTGTTGTAGCCTTTGAGCAGCGGTTCTGTGATTCCATGACAATAGACTTTTCCCTTGTCCTTTGATTTATGACTGATAAACGATAACAGACAAAGCAACTCCAAGAAGAGGGAGATTTCCTTGAATCCAGAACATTGAGAAACATTGACAGGTAGCATGGTTTCTCAGACTGCCCTGGAGCCATCAAATATTAGCAGATAAGCTCAAAGTGTCTTCTTTTCAGTTTTACTCTCACCAACTAAAAACATTACTAAAAAATAATTAGACCATAAACAATATTATACAGACATAAAAATAATCAGATATCACTTACCTCTAGGATAAACTAACAATCGGAAATCCTGATTACCAACCTGAAACCTCTTGCTCTTAACACAAAGCCCGGTTTTCTTCTTCTTCTTCAAAAGATCCTTTAACTTTGAGAAGTTCTCAATAGTCCACATGAACTTCCCAACGTACCCGTCACAATTTTTCAACATAGCAGCACACTTACCACGAAGTAATCCCCCAGTCTTGTAACTGATACTGCACTCTTTAATTGCATTGAACGAGACACTAAAGACTGCAGTGTTATCCACCAAGAAACCTTTATCCCGTGCAACAAAATCAGACATCTTCATATAGTCAGTCCAACCAAGGATGACATCCCCGCCAAAATGCTCCATGCCAAACCGGCCATAGGAATCCTTATGCATGTGATTAAGCCCTGCCTTTTGATTCAACACTGATATTCTAAACAAGCACCAGCTACTCCTATCAACAATAAAGAATTTATCAGTATCCTTGGTTTCCAAAGACACTGCTAGATAGTCTACTCCATTAACCACGCTGTGATGTACACATATCCGAAGATTTATCTCCCCAACTTGAAAACCAGGGCTGACTATCTTCTGAGTTTTGATCATATCCTTAAACAACATATAGTTCTTCACCTTCCAAGTAATTTTACCACTCGAAACATGAGAACTTGGTCCCGAGAGACGGGGCATTGTAGGCTGTACTTCACTACTACACCCCGAAATCGTTACAGATTCATTTAGAATCCTAATGTCAGCCAAGATAAGCAAAGAATCATCCAACAAGAACCCAGAGCCCGAATATAGAACCGACGAAGCAACTGCAAATTCACTCCAACCAATAGATTTTCTCTTGGCTGAGAACCTGTAATATGACTCCCTACTCACAGACTTGGACTCATTAGTAGCATTCACAACGGCTAGCTTGTAACTAGCAAAACAATCTAACTTGGAGCTCTTAGAACAGTTAATTTGAATGTAAAGAGAAATGTGACCATGCACGGCCAAAGAATCGCCTCTGGGGTACATAAAAAATCGAAAATCGTAGCCACCCACTTGGAAATAAGGGCTGTACAGCGATTTTGCTTTGAGTTCTGAAAAGCCCGGGACTGCCCACCTGCAGACCAAGGAGTGGTCGGTCCGGCTGTCGAATGTGATCCCCGGCGCCGGAGGCCACAATGGCGCTGGTTTTTCCGGCAAATGGGAAGTTGAAGACGATGCATGTGCGTCGATTTTGGGCATGGATTGGGTTTCGGGTGGGGTTTTTGGGTTGTGCTGTCCGGAGGAGGATGGTTTTTTGGTCTTGCTGGTTTGCATTTCTCTTTTGTCTGAGTTGAAAGTTTTGAGCTTTTGGGTGTTTGGTTTGGTTTGGTTCTGTTGTTGCTGTTTTTCCTGTTTCTTTGCTTCTCAGGAACACTCTGGCTGTTTGGTTTGGTTTGGTTTCTGGGTATTTTGAGGTTTTGAGAGAGACCGACTATGGAGGGGTTTTAGAGGCTGTCTGTGTGCACAGGATGGTTTTGGCAATTAATTTGGTTGACTATTAAAAAAAAAAATTCTAGTTCTCGCGAGTTTAACTTAAATTACATTTTCGCTCGTCACGCTAAGGAAATATACACTTAATTATGATTAATCGTATATTTCAAATGTGCACATTTCCCACATGTGATGAGAAAGTGTGTAATTTTTCGTTAATTTTAACTTACGAAAACTTATGGATAAACTATGGAGTAGTTGGTAATCATGTGTTTGTGAGCAATACCGCGTGAAGTTTTGTTAATTGCCCCCATTAATTTGTGTATTGTTGGTTTGACTTTCGAATTTTGAATACTCGTCACGTATCAGTTCATGAATCAGGGCTTTAGGGATAATGGGTAACAGCTGCATTTATTAATTACTCAGATGCGACAATTTGTGATTATATTTCTCCCATGTTTAAATTTAAATGTTATCTTAAAATTTAATTGATATATTCATGAATTTCTATCAAATATATAAATAAGTGTATGAACTATCGATTTTGTACAAATAAGTATATGAACTATCGATCTTATACAAATATGTATCGAACGCTAACAATTTTAACTATCATGGAGATGTGGATCCCAATTTTTGTTGATGTGGGTTTGAACCAAGTGTTGACTTTCTTTGACTAAATGTTGATGGTTGACCAACAATAAGTTCGGTTTTAATAAATTAAATTTGTCATTTAATTATTTTTCAAATTGTATACTCATCTAAATTTTACAAGTTGTTATCCGTCAACAAAATCTAACGAAAGTTAATTTCCTCATCACATGAGTGATACATGACCAAATCTACTCAATAATACTCATTATATCCTTGTTTATTGTTCTCCATGGTTATGTATAGGGTACTTTTCAATTGCCTAAAACAATTTGGAATTTTTATTATTTAAAATATGTACTCCTAACTCCAATTCAATTGCCGATTAAATTTTATAACCCAAATGTACATCCACAATGAAATAGATACCCGAAAAAACACAAAAGTCATCCGAACAAAATAAAAATGCAACATAAGTAGATAATCAGGTCATAACAAATCTTGTGAGAGGTCGTGTATTCAACTCTTATAACTTTGGATGGAGTGAGATTTTGGGTTACAAGAGAAGAGATACACCATATTGTGTAGCTCAACTGATAAAAAAAAATTACTTCTTTTAACGTTGGAGGTTGAAATTAGAAATTAAAATATTTGGGGGGGTTTGATCTAATTTATATAGGGGCTTCACAAATTATTTATATATTCATTTTGAGGACTCAAACGTCACTTGCAGTGATTCTAGTACCCTGTAGTGTCATTTGAAGTACCCTAGGTGCCACTTGAACAGACATTAACCTAAATAAAATATTGTGCTGAAAATCCCCTATTTCTGCACATACATTCCAAGATTTAAGAGATCTAGAAAGCAGAAGTTTTGTGTATAAACCACTTGTATTGTTTCATATCTAGCCTAGTACATCATGAACGTCAGTATCAGAAAATGTTGTTAAGCCTTCTTAACAAGTATACAAGTAATGAAAAATAAGAGAGAACTGTACCAAACAGGCTGCACAACATAAGATTTTGGATAAATAGATTTAGATCATTAGAGACAATTGCAAATTATCAATAACATTATAAGATTATATATATATAGCTCAATATAAACTTCTATGTGTACTTAATGCAAGTACGCAGCAATGGACCATGACAGTAAAATGCTAGCACACCATATATGATGAACGAGATCAAGAGTATCAAGGCCCCCCTGCAAAAACAAAAGGAACGCGCTGAATTGAGTATGTTTTAGTAACGAAGAAAAAAAGACAGTCCAACGGTACAAAACCAGTTAACCCATGAACTTCTTAACAAAACCCCAAAAAGCAATAGGTAAAGAAAATTCACCCGCCCAAGTGGAAGTGGTCATTGTTTGATAACTTACGTGAGTTTCACATTCCTCCACCATGCAGTATTCTTGAAACGTCGGGACTGTTTTCTGAAGCGCATTGTAGTTCCTTGCAATGATGCAGTTTTATCAACAAGTAGAGTCAAGCGATCACCTCTTTCCAAGACTTTGTCAATGTTGTCTATCATTACGTTACGCACCTGTTGTCATTGCAAGACACCACATACCCCAAAAATATCAATATAAAATTAAGGACTGAGTGCTAGCATAACAAGATAGGAATAGCTGCTAAAGGCCGGTACGATTTAACATCCTTCATGGAAATTCATAAGCCACTTGAGAATGACTTGATCACAGCAGTACTTTTTTTAGATCCTACTTTGTAACTGTCCCTAATTTCCAACCTCATGGGGAAGTAAGAATCCAGACCCCAAACATAAACCATGTAAGGTGTTTTCATATTATAAAAAACAATAAGAATGAAAATCATTTAAACATGGACAGTCAGGAAAGCAAAAGTCAGAAAGGTCAGCATGAACTAACACTAAAGGAATAACATATGAATAATCAGTATCAACGACCCACCTGACTCATTTCACCTTTCAGACGGTTTAACCTATCTGCATTTGGATCATTCGAGTAATGGTCCATTTGTTGGCTCAAAATTCTTGAAAATTCATCATTCATAGCATAGGCAGGAGCTGTATTGATAGCACGACTGTAGGTCTTCACAAATTGTTGATGAATATCTTCAAGAAACGCAAAAGGGATTCTTCCTGCACAAGTT
The DNA here is from genome assembly GCA_036897465.1 of Pelargonium australe. NCBI lineage: Eukaryota > Viridiplantae > Streptophyta > Magnoliopsida > Geraniales > Geraniaceae > Pelargonium > Pelargonium australe. The sequence continues at coordinate 17,010 of JAYMTH010000583.1, forward strand.
TTCAAGTGGACACATTACTTGACCGGTAAACTAAAGCATCAGCGTATAGCTTTCACACTAACCTTAACTGCCTGTTGTACACATTTAGACTAAATAATGGCAACACAAGAAGTAGCCTATGGAAAGAATATATCACTCTACCATCCTTAATGTCAATGAAAAGACAGATGTCCTGAAGAAGTTACAAGCAAACTTTATGAAGTCCATAGTTTGAAAGTTAGAATGGAATTAAAAGTTCTTAAGTGCATTGCAGTAGCACCTTAACCTTTCAAAGAAAAAAACTGCCAATTTAACTCCACTACTTGCACATTATTCACAAGAAAACAGGGGCTTCATATTATAAAAGAAACTCATCTCACCAATTGGAACTGCCAGCCAAACCTCTTCTGAAGAGTGAGGATCAAAATAGCTCTTTAACATAGCACATATATATGTCAATTCTATTTGTGGTTGTATTTTCCTCCTCAGACACATGTCATCTTATTCATGCAGAAAATCTTTTTGGTTTAAACTCAGACGAAGAGTAAGCTAATGCAAAGGAGAGACTAAGGTAGAGAAGCTAGAAAGGAGGAAATCAATTCGCTGCTAATTAGTAATTTGTTTATCATTCTATTCAAGTATTCAACTGCTTTTCACCAATCACACGAAATCATTGATCACCAAAGAGGCTCACCTCAATAACACCCTTCCAAGAAATTCATAGCTGTATCAGGCTCTGCTTCCCCGTCACATTCTTATTACAATTTATTTGACTAGGGTATTTGGAACCATGGAAGCAATGACCTAGGATGCTTCACCAACCAGGCTAAAACTATATTAACATAGGCAAAGAATTACAACATCAATGATGATGGAATTCCATATTTTATGAAAAGCATTTAAATAAGCACCTGCTTTTTATGTAAGCTATGATTCCTATAAAACAGACCCAAAATGACATATAAATCCCAATTCAACTAAAACCCTCAACTCACTGAACTAGCTTGTCAATCTATATCATTCTCCAATTAAAATCATGGTTCAGTAACACATCAAGCTGCTTTGCCACACATAAAACCATGTCACGCAGAGTCGCAGACAAGTCTACGAATCTAAGCTGATTCTTTGTAAATTATAATTATTGATTTTCACATTTTACACAGTTTGCTAATGAAACATATACAGTAAGTACTTCAAGACCTGCCCCTCCAAAACAACTTAAAATAAGCGCAACAGCAAGGTTACAACAAAAACATATGATTCCAGCATTTCACAATCAACAGCATCAGTATTGAAATTAATGAACCAGTCGATTAGAACTTACTCCCCAGAGTGTCATCGGCCATGCAGAGAACGGTCAGGCCATCGGTCCTTTTGACGTGAAAGATGTAGCGATCCTGCGAGTAGGACGCGTTGCTGTCGTTGCTCCCCGCCGGCAATTTCTCCAGAATCTGCCTAGCCACCGCCGAGGAATTCGACTGCGCGGCGCTGAACTCGGCCAAGACCAGCTGCCCTCTCGCCACCATCGCGTAAAATATCCCCATCTCCGGCCCCCGTCTCCGTCTCCGATGAAATGGAGTTCGAGAAGAGGAGAGCCGAGAGCGATTAGGGAATGCAAATTGGGTTCAATTCAGGTGGGAGGAGAGATGGAATTTGGGGAGTTACAGCCGATTGGGAAATACAAACCCATTTTTGAAGAAGACGGGTTTGGGTGGGAATTTGAATTGAATTGAGCACATTCCATTACCAGGTGGCTTTTAATCATTGTCATGATGATGATAATACAAGTGGAGTAGGCTGGGAAACGGCGCCGTATGAGTGAATGTGCTGAAGTTGAGCCGGTTTTGGCGGGAAATGGACACAGAGTGGCCACGTGGGAGATTCCTATTGGAAGATTGAGAAGGGAACAAGACAGAAAAGACAAACGGAATGGTACATAGTGTGTAGAGACATAGTTGCCGGAGCGTAAATCAGACGGTTTGTGCTTTGTACGCATTGATGCTGGCTCAGGCTGTTTTTTGACTTGGGGCTGGGCCTTGCCGACTCGGCCCATCCAAACAAGTACATTGAGGCCCAGCTTGACCAAATTAAGCCCAATGCGGCTCATGGCTCATTTGACCCCACCCACATTCCAAAAGACCCGGTCCACTCAATACAACCTATGTATATATTTCTGGTGAGCTGACCTGCATACTCGCGGTTGACATTTTTAAACCGTTTTATCACTTAGACTAATCTTTGTTCGAGATTAGGTCACAATTAAAGTTCATATCTCTACCTAGGGGTGTGTTGAGCCAACTTGTGTAGTCAACTGCATCGTTACTCTTGAATCTCCTTAAAACTCTACACCAATCATAATTAGCCATTTCCATATATGCCTTTCTTGAGTTTAAGGTTTACACACTATATATAGTTCATGCTCTTATTCTCAAGTTAGAGATAAACCAGAGCCAGCTCTAAGGGGTGCAAAGTGGGTGATCGCACAACGTCGTACTTTTAGCTGCGGTTATGAACTGCAATAGTGTGAAATTTTGGACTTTCAACTACTGTTATTAGCTGCGAATATAAACTGCAATAAAGCGAAATTTTGGACTTTTAGCTGCTGTTATTAGCTGCGATTATAAACTGCAATTAAACGGCAACGGCCTTCGCAACACATGGACATTTGTGTTTAATCAATCATTTTATACTATTTTTATTTGTTTACGATCAACCACGATTTAAAAATTTTGACACAC
>JAYMTH010000584.1:0-19706 GCA_036897465.1 Pelargonium australe
TTGAAAGATTGATAAGGTGAATACCTAGCCTATTCAATGCTAGGCATAATGAGTCTAAGGATCTCAAAAGCATCTCTATCGTCTGGATGCTTGTCCCTATTTTGACCCTTGTAGTGGGAATCACAATAGGTGTATTATATTTAACCCGTTATTGAAATTTAACAGGTCCCACCTCATCGATCCCCTTTCAATGTAGGGGAATATGTGGTTATGATTGCGCCACATCAGCCTACATGCGATACAAATGTATGTAGGTACATGCACTAATCATTTTTGTTTTTTTTTTCTTATCCGAGGAGAGATCAAGAAAAGATCCTACCAACAGCGACAAGATCCAAAATCTAGTAAGAACTCATTGAAACACTTAATGGCTTATTTGGATATATACATAGAGGTGGAGGGAAAAAATCAAGTGCAGAAACACAAATTCAGTATCGATTAATTTTCTGTCAATCACTCTTTTATTGACACATGTCTGACGTTTGTGTACTTATTTAAATTTAAGAGACAACACACTATTAAAATTGTTGTTTTTGGCGACAACCAAAAATAAGTTGGTGTCAATGACTACACAATGTGTTGGGCTTGGAAATAATGACTAGTGGGTTGATATGGAAAAAATTCAACAATGATGAAAATTTGAGCTTTTATACTTTTGGCCACAGTTTTCTGTTACATAAAGTTGTGCTTTTGTGACAAACTTCTTCATGTCGTGTAGTTGAAGACTTTTCGCGATAACATCTTTGGCGACAACAGTTACTAATTTTTGGTAACAAAATATGAATTTGGGTGACAACAACTGTTAATTATTAGATGTCACCAAAAATAAGAATTTTTGTAGAGACATGTGCACACTTTGAGACTTCCTCTTAACAACCTGTTTCATTCAAGAAAAATTCTAGAATATAGGTATTCATACCTCATCACCTTACTTTCATTTCTATTAGTGGACATCACTGTTGAAATATTAATATATTATCAACAAATAATAATAACTTGATTAGCAAGTTTTATTTATTTACAATAATATGCCTTGATTACAGTGAGTTAAGAAATGAATTTACGACCAAGGCAGATTGAGCCAAACGGTATACCCTTTGAAATTTTGGGTAATTCGATCCTCCCATGTTACGGCTACGGGTGAATTATTTGGGTTAAAAAAAAAAGAGATACCCTTTTTGTGTAATCCAACTAATAAAATAAGTGAAATGGATGCAAAAGGAGCACTATGGGGAGAACTTCCCTCACAAATATATTTTTGTTTTATTAATATACTATATATTTTTAAAATTATTTTCTATTTGTTTCTGTTATTTGATAAACAAATAATTATTTTCCTCACATGAATTTAAAATTTACCTTAATATAGTGTTACAAAATTTTATTTTTATTGTTTTCCCCCACAAAAAATAATGTTTTAGATCCGTTCATGATGTAATATTAACTTTGAACCACACTTCGTCCATTACCAATCATCCTTTCGCACAACTGTTATTAAGCAGATTTACAAAAGAGTGTGCGATAAGGTGAATCGATTTGAGCAACCATTTCTATACTAGAATTATTTTAAAATAAGTATCATATTTGTCTTGTATTTCTGTTTTATTATGAATATCATTTTTAAAAGTCATTAATTTATTTATGAATTAGTAACATTATATATGCTTGCTCTTCATACTAGATAGTAGGATTTTAGTGCCTTTAACTTGACTATTCAGGCTGATGGGAAGATTCTAGTGTCTTCTGTTTGATTATTCATGATGTTATAGTCATTGTGACTCAATTCAGTGGAATCAATTCTTTGTTACGCGTTTGTATGCAATCCGAGTGACCCACGACTTAGTTAGGTTTTTAGTTTCTTTGTCAGACTTCTATATGTGAATTGATTTTCAAACCCCTAGTTGCAAATGACTATATGTCCTTATTATCTTCATAAAATAAAGTATCCAACTATCCTCACAAAAATTTCTTTTCCTTAAATTTAAAAATAAAATCAAAATTGTTCATATGAAACAAATAAAATAGGGTTAAATGGTTCCATAATCCTGGACTTTCTTAGATTTTAGAGTTGGCTCATGTTTAAGGTTTTCACTAGTTCTGATCCCTGAACTTTCTAAAAAAAATTAATTTGGTCCACGTTACCTGCAGTAGCAGGTTGCTTACATCCATGTCAACAATGAACTATTGTGGATCTGAAACTTAATCCATGTACTTTTCATTTTTTGAACTTAATCAACTCACCACCGCGTAGCTTTCCACTATTTTCACACCTAGTTTGTCTTCCTTTATCGTTAGAACTTTCTTGATTTCTCCTTCCATTCTCTCTCCAAGACTCCAGCAACCCAAAGACCCCAACGATTCAATCTCTATTTTTGAAGAAAACAAAGTGTATGTCTCGTCCTTTCTTCATTCTTCGTGTTCGCTGCTAAACCACCAATTGATCTTCACATCATAATTGTTCTAATTAAGACTGTATGAAGCCAGAGTAGAACAGAAAATATTCTCGCTTTGAAACAAAACCGTTTAGGACCTTTCGTTGGTCTTTGTTTTTGGGCTTCGAATCAAAACCGTTTCAGACCTTTCAATGGTCTCGTATCGAAACCGCTTCACTCTCCTCAATGTTATTCTCTACGTGCTTCATTAACGGTATGTGGGTTAGGCTGGGATTTCACCATATCTTCTTCACTAGAGTAATTTGATTGTCCATGTTTCATTCGGTTGTTTGGTTTATCCACATAATTAGATTGAAGTTGTTATTTTTGTGGTGTGTCTATTCTGAAAGCGATATTTGCGTCGAGATCTAAGTCAAACATGTTCCAGCCTTGCTTCATCAAACTCTAGTTTTGTCATGTCATGTCGGAGGAGCCCAATTCAAGAACCTCATTGGTGATCGGTATGCAAACTAGGGTTTCAATCCCGTGTATCTGAGCTTCTTTGGCTCTGTCGCAATTATAGAAGAGGATATAGTGTCCCCTTATTAGCCAACAACTTTTGGAATAAAGTGATTTATCAGAGTCTCTGGGTCACCAGAATCTTGGACAGAGAAGATACATAGGAACCTAGAAGTTCCGACGAGAAGAAAGTGCTAAGTGGGTGTGAAAATGGTGGACAACTTCGCGGTGGTGAGTTGGAGTAAATTAAAAAAAAAAAATGGAAAGTTTAGGGATTAAACTTCATATGTACAATAGTCTATTGCTGACATGGAGGCAAACAACCAGTTTTAATAGGTAACTTGAACAATTAAAAAAGTTAAAAAGTCTAGGAATTGGAACAAGTGAAAATTCTAAACATGGTCAACTCCAAAATTTAAGAAAGTACAAAGTGTCTGGAACTATTTAACCTAATAAAATATTATTTTCATCCCATCTTTTCACACCCACTATTAAATTTTCACAATGACGGACATAATAGATTATTGAATTTAGTAACATTATTATAGTAACGTTCTTATTTTCTTTTACTTTTGCGTTGATGACCTGGTTTGATGGCTTAATTTTAGATAGTTATAAATATATTGAACCGTGTTAGACCATCACTTTGGTTAAATGCATATATATTTTTATCAGTTCAAATATTAACATTGACATAGTTGATGGCAATTGTAATACATGAATATACGTAGTTTCTCTACAATTATACTCCATATACAAATTTTACAAGAAATGAGATTAATGAAATGTTTTATATATAAACACATATAATTTTTCTTGAAAGGTCATTGTCTTTATTCCAATTTTCGCTGCCATTATAATTTATGTAATTCAACTTCAATGCGTACGTAGTAATGACAGGAAGGAGTTGACAGAATTTAATTAAAATAAAAAATGGGATTACCAGAGAGACCAACAAAATGGTTTGGTTTGAATGCGTGCGTTCCATTTTTTGTGCATATGAATATGAATCTTAGATACGAAAATTGAAAACATCTAGCGCCAATACGAGCCAGACAAGTTTCATTCACATTGATGAAAATGTCGGCAATATGGAATAATACATAAGCTAGAGAGACAACAACAACAACAAAAAAGTACTATAAGATTGCGCTTAAATAGTTTTATTGAGTTGGTTATCTAATATATTATTCAGCAGTTCTATAAAACGTTCTTCGTCAAAAGAATTGTGAAACAAAGAATGCACTGAATTGAATTCGGTCCATGAATATATATTTTTATCAACATATTTTAAACCTTGCGTGTGTTGCGCTGGGTGAGTTGTTCGTCGGGCGCATATATAGTGATAACTCGCTTTTAGGGCTAATTATTGGATCTTAAATCATACTAAAACTAACATGTTTCGTACATATTTGCATCTCATTTGGGCATTAATAGTGTGATTTGGACGCATTTTGCATTATTTAACTTTTATGAGTGCGTAAGTGTGCTTTTCTTGTTTTTAGCTTATTTTTGATAGTTTTTATGCATATTTTTGTATATTTTTGTCTTTTTTACTTGCGCCGGGTATTTATGATGAGTTTCTGGCATTTTGGAGCGCACGAAATAGCCAGAAATGAGAAAAAGGACAAAAGTCAAAGTTGGTCAACAGGCTGAGCGTTGCGGCGACGGGTTATGGCGTTGTGGCAGACTTTGGGCGCTGCGGCGGGTTGTGGCGCCGCGACGTTGGTCGTGAGCGATGCGGCGCTGGTCCACATCAGCAGACTACAAAAAAAATTCTCAATTTGTGATTGAAATTTATGTCACATATAAGTGTATTTCAGTCACAAAATGTAATTTGTGACGGAACTGTGACAGAATATTTCTGTCTTTGTTTGGGTTGTCACGAATGTGTCTGTGAGTGAAATTTATGTCACAAATGTGTATCTATGGCAGAAAATAAAAATTTTGTCACAATTTGTGACGAAACTATGACTGAAAATTTACAGTCACAGATTTCCGTCACAGTTTGCAACTTTTTTTTATAGTGGCATTAGGGTTTTCAAGGAGCCATCTTTTATGTTGACTTGGTCATCGCCGTCACTTGAATCTGAGTGCCGCGGCGCCAGCGGAAGTCCGGGCATTAATTCAAAATTTCGCAAATCTCATAAATCAACCTGTATCAAGAAAGTCAACTGAGGCGTGGCGCCGCGACGCCCTGACACTTTTCAAATTCTATAAATAGGTGCATTTGACTTCATTTTTGGCATCCGAGAAGATGAGGATGAGAGGTTGTGTGACTTTGGAGCTGATGCTGGGTATTGGGAGGCTCATTGGAGTCTCTCTTCTGCCCAAGTTAAGCATTGTACGAGCCAATGATGAGTGGTGACAGCACTCGATTATCATTTACGTTTGTGCTTTTCTTTATTAGTTTTGAGTTTTATTTCATTTGTAATCGACATTGTTTTTCGTCTATGAGAATCTCAAGTTTTTACATTTGATTTATTTAATTCTGCTTAATTGTCTATGGTTGAGCATGTTATCCCAATAATGGATAATCATGCAATTGATTGCAATTGTTAGTTTATGTTGATTATTGTTCAATCACAAGATCCTCGGTGTTAAGATGATCCGCCGAACCCAAAACTAGCACGTGGAGTAATTAACCACAAACACGATTTCGGTATTAGCATTTGCCTGACCATAGAAATGTCTCATATGGTTTGGATCATTGGATAGGGCGTTATCTTTTGCAGTGATATGCTCTTGGACCCCCTATGCCTTTCATAGCACTGGACGCAAGGGTAAAGTGTATGTGACCCCCTTGCAAGTAATATTCTTGGGGGAGCATATTATGCACTGGTCGTACAAGGCCGACATATTCACTTTAAGTCTCGGGGAGGCCTAACACGCAAAACGAGTACTTAAGTGGGTGTGGACAACACGTGGGATAACATGATTAACAATGTTCATTTTATGCTTTCAATTGCTGTACCGATTCAATTGTTCGATTTATATTATCAAAATTGCACTTTCTTAATTCATTCACGTCTCTTGGATCACTTGTACATAGTTTATATTTATTTTCATTTTAATTAATCTATCTCTTCAATGAATTGGTTTAATTGCTTTCTAGAGTAAATCCTCCTTTAGGTCGATTTGAATATCTGTAGTTGTCTTAGTCCCTGAGGATCGATACTTGAGCTGCTCGCGAGCTCATTATTACTTCGACACAATCGGTACGCTTTCCGAAATGCATGTCAAGTTTTTGGCGCCGTTGCCGGGGATTCTTCACTGAACCGGAAACGCGTGTCAGAAATTTAGTCACCCGTCGAACGTGTCACATAGCTTTATCCATCGACTTGGTGTGAGAGGTTGGGCCCGAGGGTCCTCCGATCCCCTTGAGGTTAACACGTTCACGGTTCGTTATGCTATGGATTATTCGACAATGATTCTTTCGCGGGTTCACCTACAAAAATCTTGTTACGACTTCTCCTTCCTCTAAATGATAAGGTTCAATGAATTTTTCGCGACGTCGCCGACAACAAAACTCCCACGTCGTCGCGATCCGAACACTTCACCGGATCATTCAATCGGTAGGAACGACATACGGTGTATACAAAGGACATAGACGAATCAACACGACCTGATGACTTGCGTTTACGAGGAACTACTCGTTGAAAATCAACAATTAAAATGATATATCTCCATTACTTGGGCTTGTCGGTCAAGGCTATAGACTCGTTGAATACATCAATGTAGCGCGTGTGCGGCTCAGAACATCTAAGGACATCACATACTTGTTATTCTCTCAAACTTCCTTGGCCTAAATGATCATAGTCCCTGTATGAAACTGGACGTGTAGGGTTACCTCCACATAGCTAATCAGCGGGCTGAGGTCTCGTTCGTTAACGAAATTAACCAGACAAATTGACCCACCAACTACGAACGAATATGCACCACCACCCATAGAATCAAGAAAGAGCTTTCAGCATGTCAATCTTTACTATAACGACACCTTGCTCCGAACGTAAGAACTGCTACGAAGCAAACTCGGGAAACAAAACATCAACTTTGCTATTTCGTTCAGCAACCCAATATGCAAGTGTAACACAAGTGGTGCTTAATTCGCTTCTAGAAAACACTAGTTTGATGCATCATTGTGTGCTGAATCTAGCTACTAGCTAGCAACATCACAGCTGTTTATTTTGTCATGCATTACCAATAACCTGATAGTACATTTTAGCTATTTGTTTTTAGCCCTATTATATAGTTTACAGAAAACAATTTAAAAAAGAAAAGAAAAGAAAAAACAAGTATATTTTTGTTTAGGAAGTATATTAAAATATGTTCCGTAGCTTATTATCTAGTTGCAGTTTAATGTAGTAATCTATCCTTTATAAAATACTAATGAACTAATGCTGTTTAATTAGGAACCTAGCTAGCTCCTGTCACGTTACTACAAAACCAAATATACAAATGATGATCATAAAAAATATAATTATGGCATGTGTCTGCAATTTTTTATAAGTTAATCATATTTCAATCAGTTTGAACGTTTACCAGAATATGATTTGTTGTGTATCACATATTCACATTGTACTAGGTTTATCCGTATGTATCTCGTTTTCTCTTTTTCAAATATTTTTAACTGGTCTTGTTTAATCTTTAGTAACATATTGTATTACTCGGATGGACGTGACAAACTTGATCGAAAACACGCTTCTTCACATATGTAATTTCTGCAAAATTTGAATATTATTAAGGGATAGTTACACATACATATTCCCAACTTAACACTTTTTAACCTTGGCTACCTAAACTATTGAAACTAACTATTGACTACTCTGAACTATGTCAAACATCTTTCCGTCCAAAACAACCGTTAAAGTTAACGGAATATTTCAATAAATGAGGCATGTGCCTAGCACATGATCAATTTTTTTTTGAAATACCCAAATTACCATTCACTATACCTTTCATCTTCACCAATAGTTCGCCGGAAAATTCAAAGTCTCGTCGGAAACTTCTTAAAGTCGTCGGAATCATCAAAAAATCACCGGAAACACAATAAAGTCGCCGGAAACACCATAAAATCGCCGGAATCATCATAAATTCGCCGGAATTTGAGTTTTTTGTTTGTCTATTTTGGTTTAATTCATCAAATTTCCATAATTTCACAAAATTTTCAAAACCACAAAAAAAAATTTACAAACCCAATTTTCACATATTTTCAATAATAATAGCTAAATCCAAACTCTTAATCAAATTCTTAGATATGATATACAAAAATTACAAGAAAGTAACCCAAAATTTACCAAAATTTACAACAAAAAAAAAAGTCAGATATGAAATTTAAAAAAAAATGAAAAACAGCCATGGAGCTTCGCCTGATCTGGTTCTCGCCGTCCTCGCCGGATCTGGTCTTCACCGTGAGCTTCGTCTTCATCTTCGTCCGTGAGCCATGGAGCTTCGTCTTCGTCGAGGTGAGTCCAGATCGGCCAGACGCGGTGGATTGAGGTGAGTCGCGAACTTCGGCCAGACGACACGAGCTCCCTCTTCCGCTGCGAGCTCCCTCCTCCGACCGCCGCGAGCTCCCTCCTCTGCCGCGATGGAGCCTCGCCGTCCGTGGATCGAGGTCGCTGAAGAACAGGTTGCGGAGCTCTGCAACTGGAACGTTCTTTTTTTTTTTTTTCATTTAAAGAGAAGGGACTGTTTGGCATGTGTTGTTTTTTTTATTTAGAAGGGCATTTTGGTCATTTGACCACATTGGATGGAGAAATGGATGAAAATTTGGATGAAAAGATGTTTGGCATTGTTCAGGTAGCCAATAGTTAGTTTTAATAATTTAGGTAGCCAAGGTTAAAAGGTGTTAAGTTGGGAATAGATATGTGTAATTATCTCTTAAAATTAATAGATTGATGAAGTGACGCTCTAATACGAATTCTAAACCTATATTTTTTTTTTTAGCTTATAATATTACAGATGTGACCCAAATTAAAAAAAGATGTAAAACACATAGAACAAGTGGCAACACCTCGGTGAAGAATGGCTACATGTTCAAAAACTTGGTTTGTGTAATGGCTACATGTTTCTGTTTTTGGCAGTTCAGCCAAGTCATGATCTCAATGAGCCGATTCCACTCCGACCGGTTCAGAAAGAATCCGTCAAAGAGCAACATACCTTGGTGAAGACAGCGATGGAGGAAACTGGTTTCTCCTATAAAACCCCCAATTCCTCGCCGCCCAAACCCAAATCCACAACCCGGAAATGGGTCTCCAGTGGGTGCTTCTGTGCGCGTTTCTTGCCAGTGGGTCCTTCTACGGGATAGTCAGTTGCGTATTTGTCAAGTACAACACTGGAGCCACTGTTGTTCCTGGAAAATTGAATGTCCATTTGGTCGCACATACCCATGATGCTGTGGGTCGGCTCAAGACTGTTGATCAATACTATGTTGGATCCAATAACAACATTCAGGTGCCTCATTTCATTGTACATTTTGGTGGTTTAATTGTGAGTTTGTAGCTGATTATATTGTTTATTGACAATTTCTGGTGTAGCCTGCTTGTGTTGAGAATGTGTTGGACTCTGCAATGGACGCGCTGCGGCGTGATCCCAATAGGAAGTTTGTATACGCCGAGATGGTAACATTATCAATCCCGTTGGATCATTGCTGTCTGGATGTTTGTTTTAATGTTAAGAATTTGATTTGGATTTGTTTTGGTTACAATGTGTAATCATTACTATCTTTTTATGGCATGTGTCATTGAACTTTCAGATACATAGTTTGATTAGTGCCAACATCTATTAACATTGTATTGTGAATGGATATTTTGATGATTACTATTAATTGTGTGTTCAATACTCAATTTGATATGTTAATTTGGTACCATCATATAGTTGAGCAAATCTTTATGTGATTGGTAGGCCTTCTTCCAACGGTGGTGGGTGGAACAGAGTCCAGAAATACAAAAAGAAGTGAAAAAACTTGTTGATGCTGGCCAGCTAGAATTCATGTAGGAATTTCGTAAGCAACTCGTATAATGTATTTGTGGGGTTGTTTCTTGCTAAAAGTCTTCATATTTTTTCACTTGTTCAGAAACGGAGGCTGGTGTATGCACGACGAAGCAGCAAGCCATTACATAGACATGATTGACCAAACTACTCTAGGTCATCGTTTTATAAAGGAGAATTTCAACAAGACACCTCGTGCTGGATGGCAGATTGATCCATTTGGACACTCTGCTGTGCAAGCTTATCTACTTGGGGTTGATGTAATCAATACGATCAGTGAAACCTTACTTTGTATGCAGTTCAGTACATTCTCATTTTTATCCAAACACTTTTTAGCATATGTAAAATTCTGAACAAATGGTGCTTCTCGTGTAATGCTGGCCAAGAACCTCATTGATTGATCACATTGCTCTTGTAGCTTGGATTTGATTCAGTACATTTCGGAAGGATTGATTACCAGGACAGAGAAAAGCGCAAGGCAGATAAATCCCTCGAAGTTATATGGCATGGGTCCAAAACTTTTGGTTCCTCATCTCAGGTTTGAGACTGAGACACTAACACTTGCACTGACTGTTCCATTAAAATGGTCCTTTTTATGCTTCCCATTGAAATGTTTCTTTATATCAGTCTGTGTGTTCTCCGCTGACACACATGTCTGGGCCCTGCAGATTTTTGCCAATGCCTTTCCCATTGATTACAGTCCTCCACATGGTTTCCAATGTGACATAACTGATGATACCTATGACCCTGTTCAGGTTTGGAAGTTCAACAGGAATGGTTTCTCCCAAAAACTATCTGATTAAGTTTTTGAGTGTGTTCCTTCATCAGTAATTACTTGTTGAATCTGCAGGATAATCCACTTGTGTTTGGTTACAATGTTGAACAACGAGTCAGTGACTTTATAAATGCTTCTTTAACCCAAGTAAACAACTAATCTCCTGTTATCTCTTTAGTTATGGCACTTATGTAGCTTATGGTGATAGTCTAAACATACATTTGAAAATTTCTTGGCACACAGGCAAATGTAACGCGCGGAAACCATATTATGTGGACAATGGGTAATGATTTTCAGTACCAATATGCTGAAACTTGGTTCAGGCAAATGGACAAATTTATTCACTACGTTAACAAGGTATGGTTTTATGAAAAAATATTGTAATTACTGCTTTTCCAAATCTGCAGCATCTCAGCTACATCTTTATCCTTATATGATCTTTGAGAATGAATTCAGCATAGGTTGGATAATCTTAGGAATGTAGGCTCCTTTAAGCTCTCATTTTCTTAAAAATGGCACTCAAGAAAGTTAGCTATGAGTTGCCTATAAATCTGAAGAAAATTATGGCTATCATCTTATTGTCTCTTTGCTTTTCATCAAACCCTTTCTCTTACTGAAACTGGCAACTTTTTTGCTGATTGAGTTATGCTTTTTATTGGTTTATTTTTCTACCACAAGGGAGCCGCTGCAGCAGCCATGTCCACTAGCTCTGACACCGTGTTAAACTTGATAGTGAGCTATATATAATTGTTTGGGCTTCCACTACTAAAAATGTCAACCTTGTTAACAGGGTTTGACTTCCACCATTATATTTAGCTCATTCTCTTTATATTTTTCCAATGTGGGACATTTTATGTTCAACAAAACTATATGTTACTAAATCATTTGTGGCAGTGAAACTCTTACTTATATCCAAGATGACTATAGGCCAAAACCTCCATGAATTTTGTGTTCTGTTCTGAAACACGTGTACAAATTGTTTACCTTTAAAAAACAATTAAGCATAATGGTGAGTTGGTGACCATAGTTTACTCATTACTGTTTGGTTTCCTCATCTTTACCTCAAAGAACATTTCATCTATGAGATATATATCGTGCAAAATTTTATGTTGTGTGGAATCTGTCTACCTCCCAAGATGGTCATTCTGAGTAATCAAATTTTTTACGCACTCTTTTGCATCTTTGGTTTGTTCCTATCCTTTTAAACTGTTATTGTATATTTTTACTTTTAGATTTTCATTTATTTTTTCTTCTTATTTTCAGTTAAAAACATATTGCACGTATTTTTTACACACATTTATAAGTCTATAATTTTCTCAGGATGGTAGAATAAATGCACTGTATTCTACACCTTCCCTCTACACTGATGCAAAAAATGCTGAGGATGGACCATGGACTGTGAAAACTGATGATTATTTCCCGTGAGGATTTCTCACTCTTGACCTACATCTTCCCTCTACACATGCAAAATTTGATAACCTTATTTATCATACTAATAAATCTAATGATTGTACAGGTATGCTAGCGCGGTAGATGCTTACTGGACTGGTTTTTTCAGTAGTCGCCCTGGCTTAAAAGGATATGTTAGAATGCTTAGTGGATATTATTTGGTATAACATCATTCTTGCTATGATTTTGTAGTAATATTGACTTCGACTGAGGATGGCACAAGGATTTTCCTCCTGTGTTCTTGACATTCTTTATCACGAGACTCAGTCTCCGAGACCAGTTGACTCGAAATATGAGTCCTACATCCTTTTCCATCTGAATAGTGATTCTTTGATCACCTTAAGGTCATAGAACTGTCCATAAGACAATTTATCAAAAAATATGTTCATAGTGATGCCAATAACTTTATTGGTATTGAAAGTGCCTTGTTCTTATTATTTAATGCAAACATCACAACCAATTTTGTGTTTGTGTGAAAAAAAAGGCAGCACGCCAACTTGAGTTCATGGCTGGGAAGAGAACTAGTGCCCCCAACACTTTTAGCCTAGGAGAGGCCTTAGGGATTGCACAACACCATGACGCTGTCACTGGTACTGCCAAACAACTTGTAACCGATGACTATGCAACACGCCTTGCTAGAGGAGGATCCGAGGTGGGCACTTGAACTTTCTTTGATGCAGACTTTGTGATTTTTCCATATCTCTCACAGGGTTACACCTCATATTCTAAACTTCTTAGTTCTTAGTTCTTATGGTAATCTTCCAAACTCATGACTTTCTTTAGGCGGAAGCTGTTGTGAATTCTGCTCTCTCCTGCCTAGTAAGTAACAAGTCAAGAGATCAATGTAAAGTGGAGGAATCAACTTTTGGTCAGGTGTGTTTCAAATTCACCATCTTTTTATGTCCAAATGAAAAGTGACCCTTCTCCAATATTTATAAATCTATGCCAATGGATATTTTATCATATTTTATTTTTGTGGATGAATAAATTGCATATACATCATGTCATTTAAAGGGGATTTCTGTTTGAAATGGACAATTGATGATGTATTTTATTTGCTTTGTTTGAGCGGTTTGTGTTTTATTTGTGGTTTTGAGTGTTTCTGAATATTTCTTTGTTGCTTGAATCTGGTAAATCAGGTGATATTTATCTATTGCTTACTATGTTCTTTTCATTTTTTCTTATATTTTAAACAGTGTCAGCTACTCAATATTAGTTTCTGTCCACCAACAGAGGAAGATATCCCAGAAGGGAAAAGTTTGGTAATCTTTTCACTTCCTTCTGATTTTGGTTATAGATAATACTTTGCTGGAATCCAATTTCAACATATGTAAATGGTTATTTTCAGGTTCTAGTGGCATATAATCCGCTTGGCTGGCACCGCACCGACTTCATTAGGATACCGGTAAGTATATGATTGCTTGTAGTTCATTGGTTGTGGTATATTTTTCAGAACTCAGTCTCTAGACACTTTTATTATTGTTAAAGAACCAAGCCTCAATAGTGTAACTTAAGATTATTATGATTACAGCTATATAGTACAAGCTGCTAATTTAATATGGATGTTCACAATTTGTATAGCTAAAGATACAATTTGCCCAAATTTGCACGTAAACAAATCCACATCCTGTAGGCTTATGAAGGTCATTACTCGTCATGTTGCTAAGGGAAGAGAATGGTAGACTAGAAAAGCAAATAAAAGATATTCAACTCATACCATTTATGATGCAAACACCATATCATAATATGGTTCATTTATCAAGTTTTATTGAATTTGCAGAAGAAAAAAAGGATTATACTGGCTATTATATAGTCTTAACTATTGAGTTGATTTAACTTTTAAAAAAACTTACTGAGGAGAGCATCTGTTTTAACATCTCCAATTGTATAGTTATCTGCTTGATTTAGTTTGTATGTTTTTATTTTTTCTTTATTTCAGTAACAATCTTAAGTTTTTGCAATTTTTTGAAATTCAGTGTATGGATTTAACTTGATGCAAAACTTGCTACTGGTTTCATAACTTAATTAATGGTTTATGTGCTCCTTGATATGACGTGAAAGCGAATTCCTCCAGGTTAATGATGTCAATCTCAAAGTTCAAGATTCATTGGGCAATATCATTGAAGCACAATATGTAGGCTTGGATAATGTTACAAGCAACTTAAGAGATTTCTATACGAAGCTTTACTTGGGGTTTCCACCAAAAACAGTCCCCAAGTACTGGCTTGTCTTTCAAGTTTCCGTGCTACCCCTGGGTTGGAACACATATTTCATTTCTAAAGAATCTGCGGAAGGTAGTTATCTTATATTTCTGTTTCTATGTCTGAGACATTTTTGAATGTCATTAGATTGGTATTGTGTGACACTTCTTTTGGGGAGTGAGAAACATTGTTACTTCGAGTATGATGTCCCGTTTTGGAAAAAAAAAAAAAAAAAAAAAAAAAAAGATTCTTGTGAAGCTTACTTATTCAAGAGAATTTGCTTAGCTTCTGTTGTTACTTTCGGGCTTCTACTTGTGATCCAAAACAATCAGGGAAAGGGACAAAGGGATTTGTCTCTACGACAGACAGTCCACAGAACGACACAATTGAAATTGGACCTGGAAATCTCAAGATGTCCTTTTCTTCGTCCTCTGGACAACTTCAACGAATGTTTAATTCTAAAACAGGGGTAAGTTGTTCTTTCAACTCCTGGAGAATAAGCATAGTACTTGGTAATATCTATTGAACCAGTGTTATACCATATGAATATGTACAGAACAAACTAATATGTTGTGAACAAATTAAGAAGTAAGCTAGGATCAGATCTAGCATTATTAATTTGCTTGAGTATGTGGACAACTTGGTTTGCTGTTAGCACATTGCCACATCAAACGTGCTGCAATATGAGAGAGAATATATTATTATTCATCTTGATACGAATACATAAGAGAGACTATTTATAGGTTTGATCATTTGACTATTAATGATAACTAAGTAGGAAAGTGAATAGCTAAAAGATTATAATAGAGGAGTTAATGGATATAAATGTAATAGAGAATCTATATTATTTATAATTGATATTCAAATTTATTATCTAACACCCCCCTCAAACTCAAGGTAATAACCTTGAGAAGATTGTCGAAGAAAATTGAGAGATTGATCATGGAACCAAAGATCATAGTTTTGGTGCATGTGGCGGAAAATGGAAAGATGAAACACTTGGGTGATGCCAGCGAGAGGAAGATGACCACACTAGTGTCATGAAAGGTGTTATTAGAGCACCGCCGGAGGAAAGCACCAAGGAAGATGCCAAGAGAGATTGCCGGATGAGAACACCGAAAGAGATCATTGGGTCTATCCATTTGAGGACTAGATTGTATATGTGGAGTAATAAGGGAACTAAAACTAGTAAAGAGAAAATTATAACAATTTTATGACATCATGAAGAAGAGAGAGAAGTTTGTCGAGCAAGCAACCCAAGGTTGCATGCCGCTGAAATAATGTAAGCTTTAAGATTCTCAAAACAAAAGATGAAGAGGCTCTAATACCATGCATGATGAAATATTAGAACGAAAATATATTATTTATTAATATATGAGTACATTAGAGAGCATATTAATAGGCTTGATAGTTTGACTACCAATGTTAACTAATAAGGAAAGTGAATAACTAAAATATTACGATAGAGGGGATCATGAATATAAATGTAATTAAGAATCTATATTAATTATAAATGATATTCAGATATACTCTCTAACGACAAGGATGTGAAGTCAGTCACCTATCAGCTTAAGCTTTTGGACTGTAGTGAAGTTTTAGCTATTTACATTCTGGTTTATGCTCATGCTCCTCTATCCTTTTTCTTCTTCCAGGTTGATATACCGGTACAACAGAGCTATCTTTGGTATGGTTCAAGCACAGATATTAAACAGGTTAGCACTTTCATTATTTGGTTTTGAATTAGTGCGTAAGTGAAGTTAATCAAGAACCAGCTGACATGCCTATTGTATTGTCTTAATCACAGGCTTCTGGTGCATACGTTTTCCGACCCAATGAGTCTCCGCCACATGATATTTCAACATTACCAGTAAGCCATTGTTAAAATATTGCCAAATCTTTGGTTAAATGAAACTTTAAACATAAAATTTCATGAAATATAATTTTTGAAGAAAATGATTGAGTTATTAATTAGTCCAACAAAGTTTTATCTATAATATTTGGGATTCGCTGTACAAATTATTATTTTTTCCTGTATGCATGGTATCGTAGCATATCACATCTCTTCTAATTGTAAAGTCGCTTTGCTTTTACAGGTTCCCTTGAAGGTCATTCATGGCCCGATAGTTAATGAAGTTCATCAACAGTTTTCTTCATGGATCTTCCAGGTCAGTATTAATGGATTTAGCCATCAGGTGGTTACATTTTTGCAATTTGCAATGTAACAGCCTAATGTTTATCAAGATTTTATCAAATCATGAAAGTTCATTTTAGTATAATTTTTTGAAGTCAATGTTATTCCTTTTCCAACTATATTTTATCCTTGCTAAATGTTTGTTTATCAGGTCACTAGACTGTATAGAGACAAAGAGCACGCTGAAGTTGAGTTCACGGTGAGTCGCCTTAACCAACCTTTAATCCCTTTTCTTCTTCTGAAAGATATGTCTACTGTGATTTCCCAAATTGTGCGAGTTTTAAGAACTTGGCTGAAAGAAGCTTATTACTTATAGTGAATGAATTTGGTCTCTCTGGACTGTCTAAAATGTGGCTCTGACAGAGTCTTTTTTGTGAAGATTGGTCCAATTCCTGTGGACGAGCGAGTTGGAAAAGAAGTCATCACAAGAATGACAACAAATATGGCCACAGATAAAGTATTCTATACCGACTCTAATGGAAGGGATTTCTTGAAACGGGTAATTCTTATAGACTATTTTCTCTTCATCAAAAGCATTCAGAAATCCTTAATAAAAGCACACACCATCGAACTAGTTTAAAATAATATCTATGTACAATTCTTGTGTCTTTGCCATTACCATTTTGTGCCAACTTAAAGCCTGCTACAATGGTTCTCTGCAGGTTCGAGATTATAGAGCAGATTGGAACCTTTCAGTAAATCAACCTCAAGCAGGGAACTATTATCCAGTAATTTCTTAAACTAATCATATTGAAATTATGTTTTTATAATTGCTTCCTAATAATTGGATTATGATGTGTGGTCACTGGTGGTGCTTGGAGGAGAGACCCATTATAGGTGTCTTAGGCTCAACTTATTTGGCTATTGGTTCTTCTCAGATTGTTTTTTGAACTTCATCTTTCTTTTTCCTCTTTGCTAGCTTAATCTAGGGATTTTTACTACAAACAATAAGTCAGAATTCTCGGTTTTGGTTGATCGTGCCACTGGAGGATCCAGCATTAAAGATGGAGAAGTAGAGATTATGCTTCATAGGTTAGTTTTCAGATTAATCATTCTTCTGAGAATAAGATATCATATTTATGATGTTTTATTAACAGACATGATGTACTAATTATCCCTTTTTAATAACAAAGGCGAATGCTCTTTGATGATGGAAGAGGAGTGGGTGAACCCCTAGATGAAGAAGTATGTGCTGACATTAGATGTGAAGGACTAACTGTATGTTATTATTTAGCAATTACAATACATTATTTGATGTTACTGCCCGTCTTTCTATAATTCAATTGATTAAACACTGAATTCTAGGACCAAGTATGTAGTTTGTATTTAGTTTTGGATTGGGTCTATGTGAATGTTCATTGTTTCATATTTACTTCCATATTTACTGCAGTTGTCTTGGCAATACATTCCATCAAAAGAGAAAGTTATTGCTGTTTACAGTAAATATTTGGTTGCTTTGGAAGCTCCTGCATAATTGGTCTTATTGGTTTTTGACATGTGTATCTACGAGATGTTACCATCTCTGTATGCATCTACTGTCTCTCATTGTGTTTATAGATGCATACTTTTCGGTACCCAGTTAAATGGGTACCTACTGGCACCATTATCGGAATATCATAAATCAACTGCGCATTCTGAAATGAAATAGTTTCTTTCCAAACTTTTGTTTATTTCATTTTGATACTTCACTTTTTATTTGGACAATGCTTCATCTGATTTTCCTTTTCCTATTTGACAACTTGTGTTCAGATACGAGGTAAGTACTATATTAACATCAACCAACTAGGTGCTGGTGCTCGATGGCGTCGAACAACTGGCCAAGAAATATACTCACCACTTGTTCTTGCATTCACGCACGAGGTATGGATGGGAACGCGTTTCAGTGTGTATCAGTCACTGCAGTCCATAATCTAATAAGATAATTATTTTTCCAGAAGCAGGACCAGTGGACAGCATCTCATTTGACAAAGGCAACTTCCATGGATCCAAAGTACAGTTTACCTCAAAACGTCGCTTTGATTACTCTTCAGGTAATAGTTTTGATCCACCGGAGAAAATTTCTCGATGTTCTATCTTGCTCTTTCTAACCTTGATCTTCCAGGAGTTGGATGATGGAAGTGTGATCCTGCGCCTGGCACATTTGTATGAGGTAACAGATAGTGTTTCTCGTTCCCCTTTTCTATGTTACTATGTTTGATATGTCTGTTAAGAGCTTATGATAAACAATATACCCATCACGATAATCAAGTAAAAAAGAGAGGGCATAATTACAACAAAAATATGAAAAATAAAGTAGCATTAGATCATATCAACAACTTTTGCCACTCTTGCTGCACAGTTTTTCTCTTGGTTTCATCAAATTTTGGGATATTATATGATCCGTTCGTTAAATAGTTGAAATCTGATTTTTGTTCTGATTCATATATGTGTTGGTGCTCATTAATATGGTTAGGCGGGTGAAGATGCCGAGTATTCAACATTGGCTAAAGTTGAATTGAAAAGGATGTTTGCTGGAAAAACGGTATGCAATAGCTTTCCTATCTCTGCATCCCTTTTTGTTAGTACACGTACAGTTTGTTCGACATTGTCTAATGGTCATGACATGGTTTCATATATTTCAGATAACGGAGGTGAAGGAGATGAGCTTATCGACAAACCAAGAGAAATCGGAAATGAAGAAGATGGCCTGGAAAGTTGAAGGAGTAAGAGAAGAGGCAGCTACTCCAGCTAGAGGTGGACCTCTTAGTAGCTCAACTCTTGAGGTTCAACTTGGTCCAATGGAGATTCGCACTTTCTTGTTGAGGTTTTAAGAATTGTCCTGACCAATCTATCATCTTCCCTATTTGAATGTTTGTTTGTGAACCTCAAATCTATGACTAATAAGAAGAATAGTTTTTGAAAATAAAAATTTGGGTAAATTACAGATAGCCCATATGAAGTTCAATTAAAACACCTAGCCCCGGTTAAGTAACACAAATTTCAATTAATCACTCTGAACTAACCACTTAACGGAATCTGTTAGTTTTTGGATGAAAAATGCATCTCTCTCCTCACATGTTTTGCATGTGACTTTATAATTTTTTAAAATTCCCAAAATGCCCTTGTTCATCACATATTCAAGTAAAATGAAGAACAATGAAGAACACTTGAAGATTCCGGCAAACTCATGAGTTTTCCGACAATAATTTTACAGATTCCGACAAATT